>JAHWFP010092656.1:82841-141176 GCA_023313725.1 Lithobius niger | reverse complement strand
TGACAGGACTGCTGGAGCCTATCGCGGAAATCACCCTTACCCACCCTGCGTCTACCGACTCGCAAGTCTGGCCCAAAAACCATGGACCAAGCAGGACTGGATTGCACAGCACGCAAACGCACAGCATACTGAATGGCAAGCTGTCGCCGACGAATGGCCAAAGGTGGCTCCGAGGCCTCAGCATAGAGGCTGACCACTGGAGAAGTTCGAAAAGCCCCAGTCGCCACACGCAGGCCACTGTGATGCACAGTGTCCAACATCCGGAGAGTGGAGTCACTAGCCGAATCATAGACCATACACGCATAATCAAGTTTGCTGCGGACAAGGGCTCGGTAGAGGCGCAACATGGCAGCGCGATCGGCACCCCATGAAGTGCCCGACAGGACCCGCAAGATGTTAAGCGCCCGCAAAGCCTTGTCTTTAAGCTGACGTAAGTGTGGAAGCCAAAACAACCTGGAATCGAACACCAGACCCAGGACACGTGCCTGTGGGACAACAGGAATTTGTGCCTGTCCCAAGTACAGGCAAGGATCCGGGTGCAGTGTTCGTTGGCGGCAAAAGTGGATGCACACAGTCTTGTCCGGAGAAAACCGGAAACCATTACTTACCGCCCAGGTCTGGACTTTGTTAATTGCCAGCTGTAGCTGCCGCTCGCAGGTCTGCATACGAGCTGCCCGAAAGCGCAGGCTGAAGTCATCGACAAACAATGACTGGGGAACAGCAGCTTGCTGAGCAATGGGGTTGATCCCTATCGCAAACAAGACGACACTAAGAACACCTCCTTGAGGCACACCATTCTCCAAGACAAACGGGCGGGAAAGAGTCGCCCCGACACGAACGCGAAAAGAACGGCCTGAGAGGTAAGCAGAAAGCAACAGTGGCATCTGTCCCCTCAAGCCATAGTTATAGAGATTACGGAGAATCCCATAACGCCACGTCGTATCATACGCCTTCTCCAAGTCAAAGAAAACCTGAACCAGATGATGACGCAGGCGAAAAGCCTCCCTCACATCTGATTCAAGGGCAACTAGATGATCGATAGTTGACCGAAACCGTCGAAAGCCACACTGGGACACAGATAAGAATCCCCGTGATTCCAACACCCACACCAACCGCTCACTGACCATCCGTTCCATAAGTTTACAGACACAGCTAGTCAGAGCGATTGGGCGATAACTGGAAGGAGAAGCAGGGTCTTTGCCCGGTTTTACAATCGGGATTACCACTGCTGTCTTCCACGCTGCTGGAATAGAGCCCTCTGCCCACACACGGTTGAACATCCCCAGCAAGAATTGCTGGGAGGCAAGGGTCAGATGTTTCAACAGTTGATAGTGAACATCATCAGGCCCCGGGGTGGAGTCATGCGACTTGGATAAAGCTGAAACAAATTCCTGCCAGGTAAATGGTAAATTGTACTCCTCTAGCCCATCGGAGCGAAAGTCAAGAAAGCGAGCCTCTTCTCTACGCTTAATCCCGAGGAAACCAGGATCATAATGGTCATCACTCGAGACCCGCGCAAATGCAGACGCAAGACAATTGGCGATATCCGGCACAGAAGAGATCACGGTATTCGCCACCTTCAGCTGTGAAACCGGGGAAGGCCCGCTCCTCCCCGAGATCTGGCGCACCTTCCGCCACACCTGCTGAGAAGGCGTGGAGCGCGTGATCGACGAAACATAAGCTGCCCACGAAGCACGTCTAGCCTCACGGATGACATACCTGGCACGGGCACGACAGCGCTTAAACGCTACAAAGTTGCCAGTAGTCGGGCTGACCGTGAATGCACGCAACGCTCGCCGGCGGGCCTGAATGGCCCGCCCGCAAGCAGGCGTCCACCACGGAACAGGAACCCGCCGCGGCTGTGTGGACGTACGCGGGATAGTAGCATGAGCAGCAGCAAGGACCACATCAGTGAAATGAGTGGAAAGTTCATCCACATCAGAAAAGTCCTCAACCGCACGCTGAAACACAGCAGCCTCAGCAAAGGCTGACCATTCAGCACGCGACAGGGAGCTGAAGTGTCAGTTTTTGGTTGCACCAGTTGCTCAGGATGTTCACGTGATGACGGCCCAGTCGGCAAATCTACGAATTCTGTGATGCTGTGTTGACTTTGAGCTAGGTCGAATTTCAAATTCAATATACTGGCTGCAAATTAAAGAGGCGTGGGAAGAATTCATTGGTCAAACGAAAGATTACATTTAACCAGGGTTCTTTCCTCCCTATTCTTCATGTACTCCTGGTAGTTTAATACAATTTACTGTAAAAATACTAACCGTGCTTGTTTAAAGTCTGATTACATAACATGTAGCTTCTGTTGCGTTGCGTACTAGCCATAGTTCTGCCATGTTCTGGATACGACTTCTTATTGATCGACGCAACAACTAAAATAAAACACGGTTACATTATAATGCAGCCGTATCCATGGCAAACAGGAAGTCTGCATGTCAGTTATATGTTTTCTCAGCAAATTAAAATGTCCAATTATTAATACGGTCTTTTTATTTTTGCGTACATCCGTTTTATTAGGTTTTTAAAAACCGTTTTCTTTCATAGTTAGACTTCGGAAAATTACAATCGTCATCAATTTTTACGTTAAGAGAACGTGGTCATGTTTGGTTAAACAAGAATACATTGGACGGTTATAAATACTTTTGCAGCTCTACTTTCTGTCGCCGTTATCCATGGAAAATGGAAACACGTTCATGTTCAACTGTTTGTACAAATTCCAGTAACTGGCTATACATCTCATTTTATGCGGACTCAGTGAATGAATTCAATGTCAAGTTTATCGATCAATACTATTAAAATTTAACCCATATTTGAATTTCCTCGTACATTATTACATTAAAAATTGGATGCATAAATTATGGGTTTAAGACAAGTTTTCTAGTTTAAAGTTCCTTTTAGTTATTGCGGTTGACAACCTCAAAGTGACAGCTATTGGCTACGATGAGGAAGCCCAGTAGCAATACAGGCTAGAGTACGATTAAGGATAAAATTGTTGCTTAATGTGTCTGTTGTCTGGCTACTGATATTTTTATTGTGGTTAAGAAATAGTATCGGAAAAATGTATTAGAAAACAAAAACGAGCTCGTTTGATGTTTAAGGTAAGGTTTAACTGATCCGAAGTCAAACCAGCAAAGTAATACAAATAAACTTTCTTGTAAGGTTTCACATACCGCAGTGTTCCTGACCTGTTTAGTCCACGTGAAACCTTACTGCTGTATTCACATGTTTTTACAGTTTTTACTTTAGAACACGATATGTCTGATTGGTTCATTCTACTTGGCTAAAGGACATAACAGTAAAATCGTAACCATACTTTTAGTGTGCTTAGTACAGACCTACAGATTAACTAATTTAGGGTTCGTGCGACTCCTTGAAATCCTGGAAAATATCGTTGAAAATAAAAATGAAATACCAGTCCTGAAGTCTTGAATATGAAATCTTAAAAACTGGTGCAAGAATGAATAAGATGAATGGAAAAGAGACGACTGGACTAGAATGACGATGAAAAATTTAGCCCCGAAAGTAGGTGAGTATGTAGCCTATATTATACACTACATTACTCTTATAACAATTTCGAAAGTTGAGACCCGGTTTTGATTTTATTTACCTGTCTAATGGTTGAATACAGCAGTAAGGTTTCACGTGGATTAAACAGTACAGGAACACTGTGGTACGTGAAACCTTACAGGAAGGTTTATTTGTGTTACCTTGCTGTTTTGACTTCGGATGAGTTAAACCTTACCTTAAACATCAAACGAGCTCGTTTTTGTTTTCTAATTCGTGATTCTTTGACATACCAAGCTGGTTGTCTGCACTCGTTGCAAACGGCATTGAATTTCGCTTCGCTCTCTCATTCACTGCAAGTCTTTCTTTCGGAAGTTGGTTTGTCCGCAGCTGTCTATCAGCGGTTTTGTCCGTATTTGTAACATAGGGTGGCAAGCCAAATGGGCAATGGTCATTTTAGCTTTAACACGGGATAATGACGCGAAAACATTACATAAATCCATTCGTAATAAGGACATATCAAAAACCAAAACTGGTAAAAGGGGCTGACAAGTTCCAAATGGTTCGGCTCTTCAAAGGAGTGATATCAACACACCAAAACATTTGCCAAGTTAATCGCACCGCTTAATAATTCGAAGGTTAAATGAAAATTAGAACATTGCTACTTTCGGTAGCAATATTCAAGTTTTCATTTAACGTCCAAAGTATTATTCGGTGCGATTAAGTTGTCGAATGTTTTGGTGTGTTGACATCACTCCTTTGAAGGGCCGAACCATTTGGAACTTGTCAGCCCCTTTTACCAGTTTTGGTTTTTGATATGATGTCACTCCTTTTTTAAAAAATTGTGTATTGATTAAACTCCACTACCGTGCAGATGAATAATAAAGTGCCACGTCAACAAGAAATTGGTTTTCAACAATTTGCTACTACCTTTTGCCTATAGGCCGAACCATTCTCAACTTAATCACCTCTTTATTGGTTTTTGGTTTGGTTTTAATTTTGTTGTAATTTGTTGTATTTAGTTAGGTTTTGTGTGTTTATATCACTCCTTTGAAGGGCCGAACCACTCTCAACTTGGTGGCCTCCTTACTAGTTTTTTGCTTTGTTTGTTTTGCTTTGTTTTTACACTTGGTTTATTTTGTGTTAATTGGGCGTGAATACAATTTCTTTGCAACGTTGTTTAGATTTATTGTGATACACTAGTGTGTGCCTTGGCACGTACGTCAGTATACACGTTCTCATTGTCCGAACTTTGGCCGTCCAATGAGAGACGATGCCGACAATACTAACAATGGTTATAACAATACTTTCGTACTTACGCGCCCTCCCACGCCATCCCTGTTACGTCCCCAGGCTCCAAACCATAAAAGGTACGCAGTTCGTATTGTAGTGCACTCATTCGTCCAATTTCATAGCTGGAAGCCTTCCCTTTATCTCGGAATCGATGAATAATCACCCTATGGGATTTAACATGAGGATGAGCGGACTAGCTAGCTAGTTAGTAACACATTTTCAACGTTATTGAGGGGCAGATTTTGCATTGAAAGCAGCATAGCTGACATTCAAACACGAGTTAATTTTTGTCAGGTGGGTCATTGCTCTTGATTTCAACACAATTTAAGCTTTTGTACCACATTATTATTTTTCCCCAAGTACCTGAAATGTGCCCAACTATGCTTCAAGATATAAGACACTGACGCAATGGCGTCGCGCTACAATGGTATACAACCTCGACAAGTGAATTGATGTGATGTTTGTTGTGATGTTCTAACTTGGCGCGACACACTAGTGTGTGTCTAGATAATGCTTCCTTTTCACGCACGGGTAAATTGTTGGTTCACCAACATTGTGAGCATTTGTTTACGCTTTCTGTCTGGCGTTTGCTGATTGTCATTGTTGCATAAAAACAATGTTTAAAACAATGAATAAGAATAAAACGGATCGTTCAGGGCCCCGTAACTCCGGAATGGAACGACCAATTGAAATTTCTATTTCTATAAAGAGCACATCTCCGGAAGTAGATCTTTCAAATGAGCTAAGAATCAGCTTTCTACGACAAATGGTTTAGTCTGTAGGAGACCATTGTATAAACGTGTCCAAAAAAATTCCCCATCGTATAAGACAAAAATGAAACTCACGATTCCAGCTGAAGTCCAGATCTCCAATGTGACAAATCGTAAATGAATAAAATTTGGTACACGTGTTAACTTTATTAGTAATTACTTTAACTTTAACTTCATTAGGAATGTCAACTCGCTCTCTAGGAGCATTACATGACATGAAGAGCAACAATAATAACAACAAAGATGGCTCTTGTCATAGCCATTCTAAATTCACACAGACAAAGTTTTCAATAAAAAAAACATGCATTTAGTAAAGACAGTAATCCTTTTCTTTCTTTTTCGACAAACTAACCTCGTCACACTGTTAGTGTATAAATAGTTCTTTTTACAGATATAAATTGTAATAAAAATTAAAAGTGCAAATTCTCAACAAATACATTAATGAACAAAATATAGTATATAGGCCTACGTGATAATCGGTGGGCTACCTCCAGTGTTGGACGAGACCGACAAAGCTTATATACGAATACGGTGGAATACGTTAAAAGACGGCGGAGAAATTAGGCATCGAAATTTCGGCCTTAACATGGAAGACCGAGGTCAAACCTTACGGTCAAACAAAGAAAAAAATACGCAATACGGTGCTATCTACTAATATAATACTCGCTCCTGCAAAAGTAAGGCTAAAAGTGAAAAACAATTACTGTAAAAACAGGTGTAACAATCGCTCGAAAGCAAGTATCTCAGCTGTCGTGGCTGCGATTCAGTCAATGAAATTTAATGATCCCATATTTTTTTCAATATGTTGGAAACTGTGGATTGCTACCCAAACTAGAATAGTGTCGATTTCCTGGGTTAAGGGACACAGCGGTGAGGTTGGAAACAAATATGCTGACGCAGCGGCAAAGGAGGCGGCGGAATCAGCACCATGCACGGCTGTTGTTGCTCGTTCCGTGCGCTCGTTGAAATGTCTCTTGCGGCAGAGGACGCTTCGTTTGTAGAACGGGTAATGGGATGCCACTGCAACCGGGAGCTATTTATTCCAACTGATCTTAACTTTCTCGTTTCATGTAGCTCTGGATGGGCTGCCCTTTTGAGCTCCACGAACCGTAGCAAGATTGCGTACCGGCCACTCGCTACTCCCAGTCCACAAATTTCGGCTCGGTTGGTCGGTGCATCCAAGCTGTATTTAGAGCGAGGTTGGTGATGTCAGGCATTTCTCTCTGAGTGTGCTCTTCATAGCACAGCGCGTGATATGCTGCTACGTTTTGGGTGCTGTAGCAGTATTTACGCATAAGACTGTTGTGCGTCTGTGATCTCTCCTCTTGTTCCTCTTATTCCTTGGTCGTATGAGTTGCCCCAGTTTTTCAGAACTCGTTCTACTACGGTAGTGCAGTGTATTATGTCTCTGTATTTAGATCTAGGGAGGGCGCGTGGCCTAGGGCCGAGGCCTCAATAAAAAATAATTGAATTGAATTTTGACTTTTGGACTTTCGTTGTTTAGCTGATAAAAACGAATTCGTGTTTCAGCGAAAATCGGGCCACTTTAAACAAAACGATAGGTCGTAAATTTTGAGGCCCCCTAATGGGGCTCGACATCGGCAGCCTGCCACGATGGGAAGGTCCACTTATTTCGCAGATGCAGACTTGGAGAGCGAAGTTGAATTGTTTAATGTAGGGGGCAACAATCATTGCATGCATGAGCAAATGACGGAAAATTACTTGCAACAATTTGGTGGTGCGTGGTGCCGACGTGAATCGCTTCTAAGTTGATGGAAACAATGAAGGAGATTAACTTGCAGCAGGGGGTTTGCTTGCATAATGAATGCTGACTTTCTCGGTGATACAGTATTTTAACATTTAGTAAAGCACAAGTATGCGTCTTTACTGTGTCTGTACTAAAATCTCGGTGGAAATGTGCCGTTAACGTTGTCCCCATGAATAAACATGGGAGGGTGAGGCAAGGAAGGAAAGGGGAGAGGAGATGAGGGACATGAGTAAAGAGGGAAGCAGAGGACAGGGGTAGGGATAATAGGAACGGGGAGTAGGAAAAGGGGGAGAATACAGGGAAGTACTGTTCACACTTCTAAAATGTCGGTGGAAAATTCTTGTTAACAAACATGAGAGGGTTGTGCCCAAGGAATGGGAGGAAAGAAATAAGAGTGGTAGATGGAGGGGTGAGTGGGCAGGGGTGAAGAGATAGCAGTCCCGTCAACACTTCCAAAATATCAGCACAAAAGTCCCATTAACACTATCCCGTCGAACAAACATGGGAAGGTTGTGGCAAGGGTGAGGAGGGGAGAAAAGGAGAGGACGAGGGGAAGAAGAGGGGCGAAGAGTAGTAAAGGGGAAAAGGGTAGGGGAGGAAAAGTAGGAATCGGTGGGACAAAGAGGGAGTAAGTCCCTCCCGTTAACACTTACATCAAGTGAGATATTCACATTTCAGTGCACGAAGGAGGATGGGTTTGATTCACTCCAGATCGCCTTATGGACGAGAAAAATTAAAGGATCAATCTACTAATGAAGTATTGCATACGCGATTTACTTTCCTAAGAAGATCGAACACCAGGGTTGCTAAGACCGTGAGACTCAATCCACCGTGCAGCATGCACGGGTCCTGCTAGTACCATATAATAATACATACAATACAACACGATAGAATTCGTCTAAGAAATCAAGAGCATAACATATCCACTTGCCTAACATGCATTTATTGTACAATTCTAAAACGTCAGGAACCACCAGGCCTTCGTTGTAACGTCAACAACGTTAGCCATGGTACAAAACAGTAGAGTTGGAGAATAGAGCTATGAATTTGAGGATGGGTTTACTTAACTTTTAAAGTGATACACTGACTTCCGTGTACTTTTTTTATGTTACTCTGTCCAAGGAGGGGTGCTAGGACAAAATGTTAGCCCCTCCTTAACAACAATGGTGTGCCCATCTCGACATCATGGGCACACCATAACGCTACCCCAACCCATGATATCCTGCTAGCAGCGTCCTGGTAAAATGCTTCCACATTCATATCACGCTACCTGAGAGACATGACAAGACAAGCTGATAGACTACACCGGCTGGGACTGATCGTCGCAGCAAGACGTGTGGTCAACCCCCATAAGCACTCAGAACGAAAAGCCACATGACGCAAGCCATTCCCTCAAGACGGAACTAACGGTCCTTTTCAGGGCCACCAATTCTTACGAAAGAGTATACCAAAATTCGATTGGTTTTAAGTTGTTCTGAATAAAATACGAAGTTTAAAAATAACTTTTGGGGGAAAGCGTGCTCGAAACCCAGGGTGCCCATCAAGGTGGCGACCGCCATCTACACTTTGATGAGGTTTCCTGTTAATTCAAAATTAACAGGTTACGGATGTTTTCCACTCTGGCAATAATAAAGCCCATTTTGCCGGCACTCCTGACTGGCCAGCTGAAAATGGTTTCTTTTGCCTAGGAGATACATAACCTTAACCCACCCGACCTCCCTTCTTGAGTCACCGCTTCACGAATCGAGAGGAAAATAAATGGCAAGAGCACCCAGGCGCTCGGATTTATAGAGTACGGCTGAGCTGCGCAGGTGCAGTAAACGTTAATGCCCGAAAACCGCGGGCCATTCAGAAACAATGCACAAGGGCGCGCAGTGTCTATGGGCGATTGTTTCCGAATGGCCCAAGGTTTAACCATGCTTTAACCGACTGAATATCCCGCTCGCGATAACAATTGATCACCATATTCCTTGGCAATGTTATTGCCCATGTAACAATATCTATCGCTCCGTTCCAAAAGGTCTATTGTAAAACATGTCTTAAATTAAAATTTTTAAGAGAAGTTTTTTGAATGGGTTATTTCTCGTCGGGTTTTAGTTGCATGAACGGTGAAAGGGCATTCGGAATCGAGCAACAATGCATCAACAATGTCTGCTTACACGACGTCCCAAGAGTTCTCTTATCGCAATACTTTGGTGCGATAAGTTCAAAAGGTTCAAATGGTTTAACGAGCGTTAACCACTCCTGGTCATATGCCCGAAGCCCTAAGGCCCTCATAAGTTCTCATTTCCAACAACAATACTCTGGACTCGAAAATTATTTAATAGAAGTTGTCTGAAGGGGCTGTTCGTCGTTGAGTTTACACTGCTTGAACAGTGAAGGGGTACTTCGGAATCCAGCCAAAAATCAGGTTGCATTGCGCTACTTAAGTAAAATTAATAGTTACGCACACGTCGCCTAACCTAGTTGTACGTTATCTGCAGTGTGACCACTCTAATGGTAGGCCTATCATAAAGGCGGAAACCGCCCCTGCCAAAATAAATACAATTATAAATATACAAATTTTAATACAAATCCGACTCTGTTAATGAGACAGTGACGGAAATTTAGCTAGTAGCAGGCTCGCTGTAATATAATTCGAAAGTACATGTTATTGACTGGCAGTGACGTAACTAACGGGGGGGGGGGATTGAGGCTTAATGGCGCGTCGACAACTTGGTCATTAGCGCCAACCTCAGTCACAGTGCAGTGGTCCGGGTTGCCACTGCACCACACATTACAGAGATGTTATTCAAACCCCTAATCTAAATCTTGTCATACATCTGTACCTTCTGCAAAAATTGAAAAACACCGGACAGGAGGACAGACTTATCGCCCAATTGACGCGCAATGTCATGCGGAATATGGAACCGACGACGAACACCATCAAGATGGCGACAATCAACAAGTAAGTGCCGGACCGTAAGTGGCCGTCGACACCAAGAACATTCAGGAGGGTCAACCCCCGCAAAAGGAAACAGTGAGTAAGTCGGGTGTGACCAATTCGCAAACGGGCCAACACAACCTCCTCACGGCGACTGCGGCGACACGCCGAGTGCCACTCCTCGACAGTGCCTTTAATGGCCCGTAACTAACGGGTGGGGCGGGGAGGATGGGGGGGGGGGGGGAGTGTCTTCCAAGAAAGATCTGCGTAAAAATTATTTATGCAAACAAAATGCCTGCACTAATCGTATGCGTATCGTATGGCTGTCAATGCAGTTTCTTTTTTGAATATACATGTTTTTGACTGGCAGTGGAACAACTAACACGTGGAAAGGGGGCTGGGAGGGTGGGGGAAGTGTCTTCCAAGAAAAATCTGCGTAAAAATTATTTATGCATACAAAATGCCTGCACTAATCGTATGCGTATCGTATGGCTGTCAATGCAGTTTCTTTTTTGAATGTACATGTTTTTGACTGGCAGTGGAATAACTAACACGTGGAAAGGGGGCTGGGAGGGTGGAGGAGGTGTCTTCCAAGAAAAATCTGCGAACAAAATTATTTATACGCATAAATGACTGCACTAATCGTAGGCTTATCGTATGGCTGTCAATGTAGTTTCATTTTGTTCTACAGATAGTGGCGAAGATTTTCCTATATCTCTGTAGTGTAAATAAATAAAAATAAAAATTCGAGACCACACTCAAGTAGAGCAGTAGCACTACAGCTACACCGATTAATGTTTCATTGATACTTCAATGATTCAAAAGTGCGGGCCAATAACTAAGTAGTTATTGGCCCGCAGTTAAAAAAAAAAAAAACATTGTTAGACCATTGTTGCTTCCGGGCCAATAACTCGGAAAGCGGGTATTCAGTAGGGTTATCGAGCAGGCGGCTACAAGTAACAAAGAAACCTCCAGGGAAATACATCCATTGGGACAATGAATGCAAAATGAACAGGTTATGCATGCTATTCTAGGCAAAAAAAAACATTTTCAGCTGGCCAATCAGGAGGGCCGCCAAAATGGGATTTTTGCTCTGATTTTGGTAGTTTTGCACGATGTCTGTTTTAGAGGTAGGTAGTCAAGAGCACTTTAAAAAAACACTGCAAATTAAAACATCGTTGCTTTCTTATTGCTAATAGTCTTTCTCGATGTAAATCAATTAAATAATGAGATTTGACCGTCGCTACAGGAAGAAACTAAAGATACGCAACCGTAAAAAAGATTATTTAGCGACACACATTTTCTTCTTTAAAAAAAACCTCTCGACTGCATGTTGCACAAATGAATAGGCCTACCCACGAATTCAATTCTCCGTTTGCTGCTACCTACGAAATTAAAACGGCACGCACAAATTAAGCCTGAAAGATGACAATTATGCCTACTAGGTAAAACTAGGCTTACCTATTAGGATTACCTATTAAAAGCTAATACATTTTTAATAATATTGGGTTTAAATATGTATAAAATGGTAAGGAGAACGAAAGGCGAGACCACTTACGTACTTATAAAGTAGTTACCGGAAGAACAAGCACAAAAGCTCGTTGTGGTTGTCGTCGGCTGCGTTGATGGTTTTCTTTATCCATCTGGCTGTGGTTGCAGCTGAGGTTTCACTTGAATTTTTGTCGACGGGTAAAAAGAGTTGGTTTCTTTCTTTCCTGATTTCGTCATGTTCAGTGCGGGTAAGTAGAAGCATAGTGCACGGATGGGGCAATGCTGGCGTTCGGGTTCATTGTACAATATGTTTGAGAGGGCAGGTATTTTGGTTGCCTTTGATGGTTCAGAGGGTCTTTGTGCTCGAGGCGTTAAGGTTACAGAATAAAAATTTGGACCAAAAACGCAGCAAACAAGATCAGCGTAGAGGGCTTGGATTTCCCCACATCGGACGCTTGCTGCCAGGGTGATGAGGAAAACTGTTTTCTGTGTCAGAAGGTGGATCGAACGGTTTTACATGGGTTGGTAGGGAGATTGCATCAGCGATTGCAGGACGATGGAAAGGTCCTAATCAGGGGAAAGGCATCTTGTTGTTAGTCGTTCCATTTCAGAAGACTTTATTAGTGCAGAAATGCGGTAGTCTTCTAGGAGAGAGGTGCTGCTGGCTGCCTTAAAGACAGAGTTTATTACAGAGCGACAGACAAGGATTGTGGAGCCTTTCACTCTATCTTTGAATAAGTTGTTTAACAATTTTAGAAAACTTGGTAGAGGGGATTGATTGGATTAACCTTCCCTATGCCACACCAATGAAACCATTTTGTCCAGTGACTGTTATAGATTCGGTTGATAGAGTCTCGGATGAATTTTGAAGCGATGCGATTGACCTCGTCTTGATGAATTCCTGCCTCCTTGAGGAGTTTGATGATAGAAGCCACCCGTGAAGGTTTAGAGTATCTGAGTTAGGATGAAGTCAGGTTCCTTACGGTTGTGTCAGAAGATTTGGTAGATGCGGCAGGCTTCTCGGCGTGTCTACTGTCAGAGTGAGAAGGCAGGGGAAACACAATGTTGATGGCCAGAGGGGTGCATTCAGAAAGAAGTGCTTTTGGAATTAGTCATTTTTTTTGCAAGACTTTTAGACGGAGCTGGAAGAGAGGAAACAGGTAGGAGTACAATTTCTGCCAAGGAAAGGTTAGGGCGTCTAATACTATCGCCTTCTCATCCGGGATTGAGCTTATGGAGTGGGGAAGTCAGGCATTGCACCATTCGCCTGTTATGGGGTTCCGAGATAGAGAGTCTGCAATGACATTTTTGTTGCCTAGGAGGTAAAGTTGTAGCAACATGATGTTGTTCTTGATGCAAAATTGGAATATGGACATATTGCATGGAGTTTACGTTTTTTCGTTCTGCCTTCTTTCCTGATGTAGGTGAGTGTCGTGCTGTTGTCTCTTTGGATCTGAACCACCTGACCTTGAATTAGATATTGAAAATGTTGGAGTGCCAACAGGGCAGCCTTGAGTTCGAAGATGTTGATGTGCTGCTGATTTTGAGGGGGACCAAAGGCCTGATGCTACATGATGGTCTATATGGGCTCCACAGCCTTCCTGGGAGGCGCTCGTGAAGAGGAGTCGGTCTGGAAGAGATTCAAGGAGGGGGACGAATTGTGATAAGGATTCGATAGGGAAGTCCTGGTGTATTTGTAGAGGTACGTCTGGCCGGTCTTGGCAATGAGTCGAATCTGTGGTGATGGAATGGCCTGGCCATCCAGCATCTGTAAGGTACAAGATTCGCCATGGCGTCCAGTTTCACTACCAGTGAATTTTGTTCCCTGAGAGAGTGGGAGTGTTGATGACGAAAATGTCGTGAATGGTTGATGAGGTTTTCTATTCTGTCTGGTGATGGCATAACGGTTGAAATTTTTAGATTGAATGAGACTCCAAGTTTTGTGCTGGTGTCAGGCGTGACTTCAATTGGTTTACCCCAAACCCTAGTTGATTGAGAAGTTTTATTATGCAGTCCCTGTTTGCTTCTAGTTTTAGATGGTTTTGGTCTTTCAGTGCCCAATCGTCTAGATAGCACTTGCTTGAATCTGTAGCTGGTGTAGCTTGGCAAGAATTGGGTTCAGAATGAGCGTGAAAATTATGGGTATCAGCATTCAGTTCGAACGGTAGTCACCGGAACTCGAACACATTTTGATTAAAGATGAAACAGAAAAACTTTCGGGTTGCCGGATGTTGTAAAACGTGAAGGTACGCATCCTATAAATCTATAGATATCATCGAGTCGTTTTGCTTGAATGAGTGACTAGTTGATTCCAGTGTTTCCATTTTGAAGTGACTGTTGGCGATCAGCTTGTTTCGCGTTTTCAAGTTGAAAAGTATTCGATTGTTGCCTCCTGATTTCTTGGGTTGGAGGAAGATGAAGCTGCAAAAATCCAGGCCTGTTTTGTGGCATTCCTGAATGGCGTTTTTGGAAAGCAGTTGTTGAAATTCTGACGAAAGGGCATTGTTTACTTGAGGGGCAAACTGCCACGGCGAAGAATGGGAAAGAGGTGTTTTGGAAAGAAAAGTTGGACGAAAGCCGTGTTGAATTATCGAAAGGATTTCTTTGTTGGGAGTTAAATCCCGCCAGACTGGTAGAAAATGCAATAATCTCGCTCCCACGGAAAAGTTGGAAAGGGGAATGACGTCATTGGCTTCTCCTAAAGTAGCTTCTCCCTCCTTGAGAGTGGATTAGTTCCCGGACGAGAGTTTTAGTTTCGTGAATTGGTTGGTTGCGGAGACGGTGCTTCGTTGAATCATTCAAGTTTTTGGTAAACAGGGCCTTTGTTGACCAGTTCATGGCATGGTACGTTGCGAAGCTTGCTTTCTGAAAGAGCTGGGAGATAAGAGACGAAAGGTTTTTTTTGCCATCGTGGCTGGAGTCAGCCGAAAGCTTATCGCTTAGAGCATTGACTGCCGTGTTGTGAACGTCCGCTTGGAATGCTGCCCGTAAGCTCATGCACAAGGAGAACGTGCGTCGGAACTTCAGCTTTCCTGGGGATGAAAAAGGACCTTCCAAAATCAAGCCTAACCTTGGCGTTTAAAAACTCGCATTCAGAGTTGGTGTCAAAGTTACGGGCGTTTGTAGAGGCCTCGCAGAAAGCTCGGAAGAAAGCCATTTCTTTGCCGGGTTGAGGTAGCGGAAGGTCTTTGTCCAGCTCGAGTGGATCTACTTTAATGAGAAGAGATCCACTATTCCGTAAGAGGCAGGTGAGTAAGGTTATTTACTGTCCCATCACGTTGCGGGGGTTTGGTGTCCCAATCATGGAGAGCAAATCCAAAGCCGGTCTTCAAATCGGTGCATCAGACAACTGTTTTGGTTTGAATAAAAAGCAGTACGGGACTGTGTATTCGACCGTCTTCAGCAGCTGTGCCAGTGGGATGGTCGAGTCGTCTGAGACGGAGGCGTCATCAGGAAAGTGGATGTGGTTGTTGGCATCCTTAGAAGAAAACGTTGTAGGAGCCGGAAGTGAAAGCGTGTTTCTGGTTTGGGAATTTGCAGAAGCTGGTGTTGGACCAATGCTGTTGTCAGGATCCAATGCAGGATTGATGTCAGAAGAACGGTGTTTCTTGGCACTATGATGGGCCTATGGAGGAAAATGAATGGCGAGAGCCTCCGGGTGCTCGGTTTTATACAGGAGGGCTGCACCACGCAGGCACAGTAGGGTTATCAAGCAGGTGGCTACAAGCAACTAAGAAACCTCCAGGGAAACACATCCATTGTGACAATTAATGCAAAATTAACAGGATATGGACGTTTTCCACTCTGGCAATAAGAAAGAAAAATTCAGCAAAACTGAAAAAGGCCTTCAGATTTATATTTGCAGCCCGAAAGTTTAGCCTTTGCTTCCTCACCACTTAAGTTTGTCTTCGCCATGGCCTCTGAAGTGAGATCGTTTTGAAGACACACCATTATGTGGTCTGACTATGTGAAACGATATTTACTAACTACTATTTTGATTAAGGTAAGTGCCAGCCTTTGTTGTAATTTGGAATTGCAAAGTATATCTAGTGTTAATTCCCTTCCCCATAACCTGGTAAGGCCAGTTGCCTTGTCTTGAACTGCACCTGACCGATTTGGTATGCGGCTTTCATCTGTGTCTTTTTAAACCGTGTGCCTTTTTTCCTAGGCCTTTTTTTCTCCGTGACTTTTCTTTTCCCTAGATTGCTGCAACGTAACTGGGACGGGGGGAGGGGGATGCAAACAGAGAAATTCAAAGTAAGCAAATATTCGAAATTGAGCGACCCAGCCACCCCCACCCCATCTAAAATAAATCCTAGCTCCGCCCATGAATAAAACACGGTAAAGGATTACGGAATTCAAGTTAAGCCATTGCACCATACACGATGCCAGGTTCAGTGGTTTAATTAAGGGCAAAATACCTACTGAAAAGGAAGATCGCTTCTGAACTGTAGATGGAAACAATAAAGTGATCTTCACTAATATAACTTTAACCTTAGAAAACTGCAATATTCACTTTGTACAATATTTTAAGACGACTGGCCATCAACCAGATATACCTGCATCAAACAACAGTTTTTTTATGCCCCTTTTAATGAATAGTGAACTTTGAAATTACGAATTTGATTAAAAACGCCCTGTACGCAGCCATAGGCATTCAACAGCATATTAAATTATTCAAAAGCCTATGATGCCACGAATTTTAAACACCAACCAAACAACGGTCCCTATTTTATGAACTAAGCACGCATGATGAAGATCACCATTTGCAATCGATAGGTGTATTCATAAGGTAGGAATTCATTCAAATTGAATTACCATAAACTAATTTAAAATGTAAATTAAACTTTTTTCATAAAGTATAGGGAATTAATTTGAAATCTCGGATAACCATTGAAAGCATGCATTTCTTCATTTTTGAATAAGAGTCCAATTGAAGGTAGCACAGGAACTCATCTAAAATGTAAACGAGCCTTCTCTGCTATATTGTACGGCGCAAGTTTCATTTCAGAATATACCCATTGAAAATACAAGGTGATTGCATGCACGCATGTCATAGTAGGAGCGTGACTTTGGTTGTGTTGACAGATATTGAGTCTGACAACAGTGGGTGTGTGTAAAAAGCGTCGGACAGTGAATGTATTTTGAAATACAAATTTATTCTGGTATGAAAGGCAAACTTTTTCTTTTGTAATCTTTTGCGGAAATAACTATTTTTTTAATCAAGTTTAAGGGACAGTATTGAATTAGTTCTACATAGAAATCACATTGCTACAAGAGACTTCAATACTCTGGTTGATGTGTTTTAGACAACATATCGTCATTCGTCACAGCGGGTTTCCAAACTGGTAAAGAGTGATTTCTAAACTGAAATTCCATTCACTGGTAAGTTTATGTTGATTCATTCTCTCTATGAAAATAATACGCTTATTGGTGTATCTTTGGTCAGAGTAGCACCATCTTGTTGTGAGAATATTTTAGGACTAGCACAGGGACCAAATTATTAAAGATGAGAACAAAGTCTTCTGGGCTACATATTTTTAACTAACATGCCCTAGTCCAATAGAAGGAGCCTGAATCCAGTAGTGTTTTTAAACCTTCAGTCTCTACAGAATAAGAAATACATACAGTGAAATTAAGAAACTGGATATAGGTCCATACAGATTTTTTTTGGTGTTCATCGAAGTTAGCTTCATGGGTAATGTTTCAAATGCAAAGGTAGAGGATCTCATCGTTTTTTTTTAGCCCATAGAAAAGGAGTATTTTGGGCCATCGGCCAATTGCAGCCCGCTTATTCTGACCACTGCTGGGAATCGACTACCAAGTGGCAATTAATAAGTGATATGTGATCTTATGCAAAGCGGTAAGCAGGTATTAAAATATTGGTTGGCACCACACCAAACCAGAATCGCATACTTTAACATGCAAAAAAGGCCTAATTAATTGCTTATTGAAAAATGAGAAACTCTATTAAGTATCTGAGGTTGGTTTTAGATTTAGTTGCATTTGATTTGTTTCAATGGGAAGTAAAATGCAACAACGCGTTTGGTCTGATTGGTGCTAACTAGTAAAAACCTTACACATAAAGCTTTCCCAAATGGCGACAGAATTGATCGTTCGGCCCAACTATGGTCTTCACTAGAGGAATGGTCTCCTGTAGTTATTTTAACATTGTTTTACTGTGTACTGCATTCGTTTCTATAGCAAACAAGCCAGCAAGCAATGGACGGAAGCTTAGACAAACGTTGGCTTGGCAGAGCAGCAGCAAAAAAATTTCCAATTAGACAAATACAAATAACTAACGGATACTGACACAAAAAAGTACAACTAATTTAAATGTTATATAAACACCTACAATAATTTTAGTAATACGTGAATTACAGACTTCCAGTTACATTTTTTGATCGTTTCTATGGAGACACAACCTACGAACGTCTGCAAGCTGAAACGCATTAACAAACGAAACTGAAACTCACGGAAAAATATAGGCTACATCACCTATGCCAGGACAAACAAACTAGCAAATAAATTAATAAAAATGTAACACCACAAATTCAAAATGCAGAAATTCTTACATACGACCATAGATGTTTGTAAGTGATTTCTTAATAAACTAAAAGGTGGTACTCGTAAGATACTTTGATTACATTGCCCTCGGGTTAATACCTACGACAATTGTTCTGGGTCAAAATAGATTTTGCTTCTTTTAAGTCGTTAGTGCTTTGTTTTGGCTGATTATTAAGCTCCCGAGCCACTGCACGGTGAGAAAGTTTATTTTTACAACGCAATCACAAACGAGTTAAGGCAGCAAAAACTTGAATGTTCTACAAAAATAAACAATACCAGCCACAGGAGGGGTAGTTAATGAAAGGATCTCGTATCAGTTTGTTTGTGAATTAATTACTAATATTCATAGACATATGTAAGAATTTCTGCATTCACATGCATGAATATTTGCATGTTATACATGTACTGATTTATTAGCTAATTTATTAGTTTGGGTTGTGGCAAGTAAAATATACGTTCCTTTTTTATTTACTTCATTTTGCTAACATGCTTCAGCCACAGACGTGCGAAGGTTATATTGCTGTAGAAGCGATCACAGAATTTCGCCAAAATTCGATTTCATGTAATACTAAAACAGTTTCAAATGTGTATGTACGATTCAAAATGTGTAAGATATTATCACTTTAATATTCATAATTGCTATTTATTCGTGGTGTATTTTCTTACTAGCAGTAGTACTCGGCTTCGCCCGGGGTTTGTTTTGCCCGTCGTTGTTACTAAGTTTTCCGTAGGTATGGCCTAAACGCTGAATGCGACTGGCAATTTTGCTTCTTGGAATACTCCAATTTTCCTCCCAATCTCTACCTCCCTTCTTCCCTCCTCCTTTCGTCCCACCTCTAAAAAAAATTACCTTGTTTTTCACTTAATGCATATAAGCATATGTTGAATGGTAACAGACGTATCCCCAACCCTTCCATTTCCCCCCTAAAGAGCAGGGCTAACCGACGCACTGCCCCACACAAAAGCATTCTCTGTTAAGGCTCCCCCACTCCCTGTTTATCGCTTTAGCTCGAGTGACCTGTACCGTGTGAAAACTGTGTGTGCTTCGTGTGTGACGTCATTTACAGTAAGACTTGCCCCTGAAATGCACGCACTGAGCAAATTGTTAGTCAAGGCAACAGTGTGCCAATTTCAAGTTTTCAAGGCAACAACGCACCAGTTTCTACGTCTGGCCAAACAAGTGACACGCTCGCCCGTTTTCATTGCAGGGGTTGCTTCGTGGTTCTTGTTGTCGTGTTTACTATGAGACTTTGCCTTATGATGTAAATATTTATCTTGTGTAACAAAGTTATCCTTGGGGTTTGATAACTCTAAAACCTAATATCTAAGTGAGACCATAACTCGTGGGTTCGAAAATCAATGTTTTATTCACAAAGCCTGAGTTAGGCCTTTTAATAAGGCTGCCACTAACAATAATGTAATTAAGCAAGTATTTATTTTGAACAGAAGGTAGCCTAATCTACAACCACAATCTCTCAATTAAGTAACACTCTAATTCAATCAATTATTAGAGCAGCAGTCTGGTTAATGTAGCAACAATAATTATTAATCACAATCCATATATTATTTACAAGTATTATATTTCTTACACTCCCGATCAAATATTAAATACAACAGTAGCCCACAGTATGCAACCGAATATTATTATACTTAACTTAAAATCCAGAAATATCAGCACAGTCTCTTCAAATAGATAGCTTCACTCCAAAGTGAAATCCAAATACAATCCTCACAAAATAGGCATGTCCTGCATTCATCCAAGGAACAGTCAAATTCAGTCAGAGAGTACCCGCGAACAGAGAGACTTCCAGAGAACAACCACAGTCCACAATCAGCGAGGAGAAGAACAGCCCCCAGACAAAGAGCTATCAGCTTAAATACTAGTCCAGGTGAACTAAAATGTCTATATCTCACTGCCCTCAAGTGAGCAATTCAAGTACTAGAGATCAAGTTTAGCATTAGACTGCTGCCATCCTTTGAGATGAATTGGAACTATAAAAGGGTTAGAATCTAACCTAGTACTGTTGCCCTCTGGTAATTAGTCAGAGAACCTCAGCACCAGCTACCGGGATAGCAACCTCCAGAACCAGGCTAAAGCCTAGCCTACTATAATAAGATAAATACTAAGGGTGCTTTATGGCTGGATGATTGATTAAGCAGTACATTGATTAAGTTAATGACCCATAATTAGTAGATGCTAATTAAGACTAATTTGCATAATTAATATTAATTTAATGCTTTTAATTAGGTTGGTTGCATACTGCTGACTAGCACAATATATACATGTTACACACACCTCTTTAAGGCAGTTGAGCTCATTTTTGATACTACTTTCCTGCAGTACACTGTAAATTTATTTCTCCAGCACAATGGCGTTCCAATGGGTTGTCCTTTCTCTACTTTTTTGTGCGATATTGTTATGAATGAGGTTGATAACTTACTGGTCAGCCAGTTTACTCAAATTGCTTACTATAAAAGATTCATTGATGGCTCCTTAGCACTCTTTCCAACCAGCATTCGTAACGACATTTTTAAATGTTTAAATAGCTATCATCGTTCCCTACAGTTTACAATGGAGGCACCTGACAATAATAAAATTGCTTTTCTTGATATTGCAATCTTTACGAATACCCACAATAGAGTTGAAACTGTCCATTTTCGTTAGCCAACCCAAACAACCAGGACTAATAACTTTCAATCATACACAGACCCAATCTATCTAGTAGCTAGGCTAAAAAAACGAGCTATGCCGAATTTATGCCCATTCCACCAATAAGCTTGTTTGGCTTGAAGAATTCAAATACATCTTCCATAAATACCTTAGCAATGGGTTTCCGTTACCCATTATCAATAAATATAATAACTTTAATCAGCTCTCCACCTCTCGGAAACATTAACATAAAACCGGATTTCTTGTTGCCCCCTTACATAAAAGGAGTAACTGAACCACTTCGCAAGAAGTTATACACTTATAATGTGCGCCTTGTTCGTAACAGTAGCCGCGCTCTACACAGTCAACTTCAGCTTCCCCCTCCCCTCCCAAAACCAATTTTACAATATTCCAGCCAGATTTACAAAAGACACCATTTTTTGCATACCTTGTGACCATTCTGGATGCACAGCCACCTACGTAGGCCAAAGTAAACAGAAAATTTGTAAACGTCTTAGTTCCCAAAATTCAAACTTTGAATTAATGAAAGAAGAAAACTGACTGGTTCAACACGTTCCTAAAACAGGAAACCCGAAATTTCGCAAACGAAAATTTTATTTCAAATTCCTCACACCAAAACACGTGAAAACTTAGAAACACTTTGTATTCATTTAACCAAACCACCTGTTCATAATCACTTAATACCTACAGCCAATCACCTACAAGACTATATTAGGTTATGCAATGACGCTGGCATCAACACATTTCCACCAATCAAAACCCAGGGAGTATTTAAAGCATAGTTGACCGAGTTCTATCATCATTCGACCTGCAGACTTGGTTGAGTTAGGCATTGACTGTTGGCACATTCTTTCGAATTGTGCTTACTTTTATTTTATTTGGTTTTAATTTTTAGCACGGAACTTACATCCTTATGACTTGCAAGTTTTATATCCATAACCCAAATCTGCTGTTATTTTATTAATTTTTAATTTTTAAGTTGTTTGACATGTTTTAAACCCTTCACTTGAAAACGGTTCCGACCTAGGAACCAAAACGTCATGATTTCGTATTTCACCAGCACTTGATGGCTACTCCTGTTTGTATTTTTTATTTTGAAATAGATACCACTCATTACTTGACCTGGCTTTCAACGTGCCATTAAGCCTCAATCCTCCCCCCCCTCATCAAAGCTGTACTCGTGTTATGCAATATTATGTGGTTTCTTTGGTATTGCTTGGACCAATTTCTACAACTAGGCAGGCTTCCTTGTTTGCAAATTCGGCTCAAGCAAAATTGATTTTAACAGCAATATGAGTTTTGTTCTCATACGAGAAAAGGAATTGCACAGGCTAGTAGTTGGTATTAGTTATGTGCATATTCAAACTAAAACAGTAGAGAAAATAGGATTATAATAATAATAATAAGTGGTTTGAATACCAGTTAGGGTGTAAAGGAAACGGAAGGGCTGAGAGCCGCTTACACCGATCCATACATTTTAAAACATAAAACATCAGATAAAACAAAACTCGGGTCTTTTTAGGAAACGTTTCAGATCAATTTGCCCCAGGCGATGACGGAAAGCATCCACAGTAGCCACCGAAACCACATCCACAGGAAGAGAGTTCCATGGTGTGACAACCCTAACTGCAAAAAAGGATCTGCGGACCTCCAACTTGGCTGGCGGTTTCACAAGTTTATACATGTGTCCTCGAGTGTGTGTCATCGTTGATAACTCGAATAAAGAGATATCTATAGGTAGAAATCCCCTTAAAATTTTAAAGGTAAGAATAAGATCCGCCTTTAGACGACGTAGTTCAAGGGAGTCGAGTTTGAGACGGTGTAAGCGGGTCGCGTATGGTAGATTTTTGAAGCCCTTCAAGGACTTGGTGAAACGGCGTTGGACCGATTAAAGATGATCAATATCCTTTAAAAGATTTGGAGCCCAAACTTGGCAAGCATACTCAAGCAATGGCCTGACATAAACTTTAAAAGCCCAGAGCAGGATATGCGTGTCACCCGAAGCAAAAACGCGTCTAACAATATATAGGCGATTAAGAGCACTGTTTACAATGTGGTTACAATACATCGTTTGTTTAAGGGTGGAACAAAACCAGATACCTAAACTTCTCACTGAAGAAACATCTGGTAACACGGTGCAGTCCATACTGTAAGCCATTAAGCCTCAATCCCCCCCCCCATACTGTAAGAGTGATACTGGTTTCTGTTTCCTATGTGGAATGACATACATTTTTAATTTGCGATGGGCAATTGCCACTTAATTGACCAGCTATAAACTTCATCAATCTCCCTTTGAAAGAGACAAGCACCATTATCATCTAATATGGGAGAATAGCTGATCAAATCATCAGCAAACATACTTTGTTCACAAGTGTTGGAGCTACTAGAAAGATCATTAAGGTAAATTATAAAGAGGAGAGGTCCAAGAACCGATCCCAGGGGCACTCCGCTAATAACGTTCAACGAAGTTGATGGTGAGCCTTCCACCATGACAAATTGGGTCCTATTCGACAGAAAGGCTTTAGGCCACCTCAAAAGCATTCCCCCAAAACCAGAATGATCGAGTTTCATTAATAATTTACGGTGGACAACCGACTCGAATGCCTTCTTAAAATCAAAAAGAATCACATCAGTCGGAACTCCGATGTCGAGCGCCTCGGAGCAGGTGTCCAGGGCTTTCAAAAGCTGTAAAGTGGTTGACCTTCCTGGCAAGAAGCCAAATTGATCAGGCTGTATAAGATTTGTGTTTTTAGAAAATCGGAGCATGTGTTCCCGTATAATCTGTTCCATAACCTTACAAGAAACTGAAGTCAAAGAAATGGGCCTATAGTTTCCAGGGTCAGCCGCGTTACCCTTTTTGAAAATTGGGACCACCTTGGCTGTAGACCAGACTGAGGGTAAAGTACTGGCTTCAAAGGATAAGTTAAAAATGTGAACCACGGGTTTGCATACCAAATTACTGATTTCGCGAAACCAAAACGTGGAGTGCCCATCAGGTCCTACAGCATGGCTAGATTTTAGAGTGGTGAGGGCGGCCAGCACATTTTGATCGGTAAACTGCACCAAATCGCACCTGCCAGCAATCTGATTGCATTTTAAAGCTTGGCATGATTGATTGTCATCTGTAACTCCATTTGATACAAAACATGAGTTGAAGATGTTGGCTTTGCACTTGGAATCAGTCACCAAAACATTATCCTTCAGAAATGGAAGAATGGTTCTAGAAGAAGCTGTTTTGGAGTTGTAAACTCTAAAAAGAGAACTAGTTGAGCACTCGGTAAGAAGCTTAGTCTCCTTTATTTTAAGGTGCGTGCTCAGTGATGTTGCATAAACCCTGCGACACTTATTAAACCTTTGAAGATGTGAAACAGACCTGTCTGATTTATACAGTTTCCAAGCTGCAAGTTTTTTTCTCCGTGCCTTAATAATCTCGACTGGTAATTTACTCCTACGTAAAGTTTTGGTTTGCAGAGTTTTACTACAATTTGTTACCACATTCGCAATAATATTAGAAAAGCTGGTCCAAGCTTCTTCAACATTGGTGTCTATATCAAGAACATTTTTCCAATTTATCATAGACAATTCAGTTTTGAGTGCATTGAAGTCAATTCCTCGACCAGTGATGCTTCGTTTACAATTTGACTGGTTCACATTCAACTTAAACTCGACAGTATGGTGGTCGCTCAGGCCTAGGTTTGGACCCAGCTCAATGCCGAACACTAATCGGTCATCATTTGAAAAAATCAGATCTAAGGTTTTGTTGCCCCTAGTTGATTCCGTGACTAGTTGTTTAAGACCCGATTCCATTAAATCACTTAGGAATGCTGTTGGTGGACATTTGAGGCACGGACCTGACTCCAGTCCACAGAGGAAAGATTAAAATCCCCCAGTACAACATGAGATAGATCTCTCAACTCAGAGGTTATAAAACTGGACATCAGCATGAGTGTATCCCTGTGGAAACCATCCGGAATGTAGCATAGTGTGCATTTTACCTGCGAAGGAACCAAAGTTGCTACCAAAGCCTCGATGTTTGGTGCTATATTTGTGAAAGAAATACAAATATTCGGACAATAAACGAGGCATATGCCCCCCGCTCTAGTACCACGATCTCTCCTAAAAATGCAGTATGGGTTGCCACCCAGAACCATTGAATCTGTGATAGCTGTTGTTAGCCAGGATTCAACAATAAATAAAAGGTCAAAGACGGCCGAGGACAGCACGTCATGGAAATCATTAATGTTTGCAATGAGGCTGCGGGCATTTACAAGTAGGCATTTGATGTGGTAAATGTTTGGCCCACGTGCTTCTGGAGCCGCCTCCGCCATGGGTGGGTAATGAGCAATAGCCCTCTGAAACGTCCTCTTGACATCAGTTAGGTTACCTGGGTCTTAAATAAAACATTTGAGAGCTCAGCTTGGAGGGCCACTTTCCCCTTATAGTTTAGGTGAATCCCGTCTCTATCAAAAAGCCCAGGTCTATTAAAAATATGGTCATCCAGTGAAATAAAATTATGGTTGCGGGTCACATATAGATTCCTTACCAGCAGATTCGTTCGCTCAACAATTTTGTTCTCATTTCTCTGGTGCCGTTTCAGTCTAGGGAAAAGACCAATGAGTGTGATTTTAGATTTAGGTTGGTATTCTTTTATAGTGCCACACAGTGTGGAAATGTGTCGCACAATGCTTTCAGGTGAGTCTATCTTGACGTTATTTGATCCGGCACAGAGGATTACTGAAGTAGGGTCGTCAGATTTGGGAAGTATTTTTGGCGTCAGCTTTATGAGATGCTGCACTTTCGCACCCGGAACAACCCAGTTTGTGGAATCAAGTAACTGTTTACAACGTACGGCTCTCAAGTGAAAGTCCCCAAGAAAAACTGTTTGCTTCAATGCTGACCCTTGCGATGTAGCATTCTGTGGTGGTTCTTTAATTGGGTTGGTTTTCGTGTTTTTTTCAGCCGCATATTCTTGGTTTTTGTGAACAATCACCTCTACGAGCTTTTCAAACATATTGTTTTGAATACAAGAATCAACTGGATGTTTATCTGGAGCCTCTTCTCCTTCAGGTTTATCAATCAGCAAAGAAGTGTTGTGTAGGTTATTTTTATTTTTTCTTCTAACCGTCACTGATAAAGGAAGCACAAAATTGTTCACGTATAGTGGTCGACCACTTTTTTGCTGTTTTTCATCCTGAATCCGTACTTTTCCGTTACGTTGAAATTGAGTTTTAGCAAATTTCTCACATGGAGCTCTTAATAACATTGCGTCAAGACCCTTTGTTTTCAAAGTTTCTTTTAATGATTGTAGTTTTGTGCACTTGTGTGTTTCAAATTTGCGATAGTTGTGTTGTGATTTGGCTGCTTTTTTGCATTGTCGTGTCCCAGGTTTCGAGGTTCCTGAAACAGTCGTTTGGTGGTGATCGCTTTTAAAAATTTATTATTATTATTATTATTATTATTATTATTATTATTATAGTGCTTGTTATTACAGCTGGCACTTTTCTGTTAAAATGCCAATTGTGCCCTTATTGTTCCCAGAGCGAACTTCAAGCAGAGAAGGTGCTTCGCCCTGATAAATACTAGTGTGAACCAATTTACAGGAAGTGCAAAAATCAGTAATGTGCCTTCGAAATTAAAGGGACTCTAGAATGAGCATATCCAAACGTTTATGATAATTTGGCCAATAGCAGCCGGTAAAGTATTTTGTAAATTTTCTTTTCAAACTCGTTCTCAAATAACTTTTTTACGTGTGACTTCCAGACCTCTAAAACAAAGTTTAAAGCTGGTGTTACTGACTGAAATGAATTAACACGAAAACTTGCAACTCTAACTTGAAACCATTTGCGAATAAGATATGTGATATTTAGAAAGCATCTATTTTGGTTATAGTCAGGGAGTAGTTGTTACATTTTAAGACCTACTTTAAAAAATTTGCTAAGTCGGTTTTTTTAGGGCAATAGCTTCTTAACATCATCTAGTGTTGAATTTTACTAGTCGCCAAAATTGTCGACCCCTGCTTATGTCCGCTATCGTGTTTTTCAAAATGGCCGCCTCCAAACACCTATAATGAGTTAGAACTCGACCTTAAATTCAGCTAGAGACTTCGTCTTTGCGTCTACACCAACATTTTCAATGCAGTGGATCTTGAAAATGATGACGTTAGGGTAATCCAAGATGGCGGACGTACATACCAAATTGGGCGCCTGCAAACACCTCACGTTTTTGATGTAGAGGATCTTGAAAATGATGACGTTAAGGTAATCCAAAACGGCGGAATTACTTATCAAAATGGACGCCTTCAAACATCTAAAATACGTTACAACTCGACTTAAAATTCAGCTAGACAGGTAGGAGAGACGTGAAGAATGCCAATTTATTTCACATCTGGCAACCAATGTGCCTCTTTGATTTCAGTTCGTACGTGGGTAGAGGAGTCTAAAAATCCCAGGACACAAATGTTCATGCCCTTAACCCACCCCACCCCCACCCCCCCTAACAGGGGGGGGGGGGCGGTTTTTTGGCCTTAATGCTTTAATCGTCAATAAATCAAAAGCACAATGTGAAGAAATTACGTTCACCAAATTCTGGGCAGAAAAAGTAATATACAACTTTTACGTATTACCAACCCTTGAACCCGAAAATCGTATTTAAAGTATACCACCCTAAATTTGTGAGAAAGATCCTTTTTTTCAATTTGTTGTTATAGGCATTTTCGTGCTCAAAATGGTCTTGCGATCCCTCTAGTAGCCCAAGGTGGACATGCGTAGGATTTTCTGAAAGGTGGGATCGATTCATTCCATCAATTCTAACAAAAACTGTTTTTTGCTAGGGACCGCCCTACGTCCATTTAAGGATGAAGAAGTAATGCTGTAACAGCGAAAGTGTACGGTGATTTTTGAAATCAAAGTGCTCTTGTCAGCCTCTAGTAGCCCACAATGGAAATGTTAGGAATTCCTGAAAGGTGGAAATGTATTCTTTCCATCAATTCTAACCGAAATTGTTAGGTTGGATAGGGACTGATTTAAGCCCATTTAAAGGTGAAGAGATAATGTGTATAGCGGCGAAATCATGTGGTGATTTTTGAATTCAAAAAGCTCTTGTGAGCCCTATAGTAGCTCAAAATGGATATTCTTAGGCTTATCTGAAAGGTGGTGGTCTATTCTTTCTATAAATTCCCATAGCCTCATTTCCCCACCCCCCTATAAATTCGAACTGAAATTGTTTAGCTTAGATACGGACCGTCCAACGCCCATTTAAAGGTGATGAGATAACAGCATAGCGGCGAAAGCGTATGGTAATTTTCGAATTCAAAGTGTTCTTGAGAGCCCTCTAATAGCCCAAAATAGACGTACTTAGAATTTTCTGGAAGGTGGGGATCTATTGTTTCCATAAATTCTAATTTAAATTGTTTAGCTTAGATAGGGACAGTTTTACGCCCATTTAAAGGTTACGAGATAACGGCATAGGGGCGAAAGCATATGGTGATTTTCGAATTCAAATTGTTCTTGAGAGCCCTCTAATAGCCCAAAATGAACATGCTTAGGATTTTCTGAAAGGTGGGGAGCTAGCATTTCCATCAATTCTAACCGAAATTGTTTAGCTAGGGACCGATCTATGCCTATTTTAGGGTTTAGCTGTAATTGGTGTAGCGGCTAGTTTCAATTTCAAAAAGCCATTGTAATGCTCAAATTTGTATTTGTATCTAAGCTAAACGATTTCTGTTAGAATTGATGGAAAAAATAGATCTACACCTTTCAGAAAAATCCAAAGCATATTCATTTTGGATTGCTAGAGGGCTCACAAGAGCACTTTGAATTTAAAAATCACCATACACCCTCGCCGCTATACCACTACCTCTTTGACTTTAAATGGGCATAGAATGGTCCCTATCAAAGGTAAACAATTTTGTTTAGAAGTGATGGAATTAATAGTTCCCCACCTTTCAGAAAATCTTAAGCATATCCTTTTTGGGCTATCAGAGGGCTCACAAGAGCACTTTGAATTCTAAAAACTCACCGCACGCTTTTGTCGCTACGCTACTACCTAGTCACCTTTAAATGTGCTTAGGACGGTCCCTATCTAAGGTACAACTTCGATTAGAATTGATGGAAAGAATGGATTCCTTCCTTTCAGAAAATCCTAAGCATGTCTATTTTAGGCTAGTAGCGGGCTCAAAAGAGCACTTTGAATTCAAAAATCATCATACGCTTTCACTGTTACGCCATTACATCTTCGCCTTCAATTGGGCCTAGGACAGTCCCTATCAAAGGTAAATAATTTTTGTTAAAATTTATGGAAAAAATAGATCCCTCCTTTCAGAAAATACTAAGCATGTCCACTTCGGGCTACTGGAGGGCTCGCAAGAGCACTTTGAACACGAAAACCCCTATCACAACCTATTGAAAAAAAGGATCTTTCTCGCAAATTTAGGGTGATATATTTTTAATACGATTTTGGGGTTCAAAGACTGTTTTTACGTAAAAGATGTATATCACTTTTTCTCTCCAGAATTGTGTGCTGAATGTTATTTTTTCACATTATGCTTTGATTTGTTGACGGCTAAGGAGATATACCAAAAAAATCGTCCCCTTTTTTTTTTGGGGGGGGGGGACATGACAATTTGTATCTTGGGTTTTTAGACTCCTCTACTCATGCACTAACTGAAATCAAAGGGGCACATTGGTTGTCAGATGTAAAAGAAATTGGCATTCTTTACATATCCCCTACCCCATTATCTAGCTGAATTAAAGTCGAGTTGTAATGTAACATAGATGTTAGGAGGTGGCCATTTTGATATTTAGCGTCCGCCATCTTGGATTACCTTAGCGTTATAAGTTTTCAAGATCCTCTGCATCGAAAATGTGGGTGTAGACTCAAAGACGAAGTCTCTAGCTGAATTTAAGGAGTTATAATGCATTTTAGGTGTTTGTAGGCGGCCATTTTGAAAAACAAGATGGCGTTCATAAGCCAGGGTCGACAATTTTGGCGACAAGTAAAATTCAACACTAGATGATGTTAAGATGCTATTGCAATCGAAAAACCAGACTTTGCAAATTGTCAAAAGTAGAAAACAACCGCCCCCTGACTATTACCATTCAACCTATTGTTTTCTACACACCTCAAAACCAGCATTAGTACGATGACTATTAATTATATCGCAAACTTTTTTAAATATGTGATCTTCGTTGTATGGGATCCTTACATTCAATGATCGTGATTCCTGCTTGTGACATCATTTTTACATCAGCATTACAGCCTAGATTAAAACAAGCAACACCGTTTCAAAATGTATGCAGTTAAATATGACGCAATACCTTTAACGGTTTATCCAGGTTCGTGGGACGCGTCTACCATTTAACGTGCATTCTTCGTGTGTAATATCACTATGACATATGCCTTCCAACATCAACTGTGACTCAACGTTTAAGAAATAGAACAACAAGACGGACCGTATTACAAGAATATGTCGTTTTATCGAGTTTCGTGTAATACGTGGAACACACCCCTGGGATCACTTGCTTGTTCAACAAGAATATCGAATATGACGAGATTTTGGCGTAGTCATCAGCAAGTTGTCCACCAGCATGGCAATGATTGGATGAACATTGCGTCATTTTAACGTCACGAGTGAATAACAACTTGCCCCAGAAATAGTATAGCACATATCTCCCAGCAACAGGTAAATAAATGCTTCAAGTTTATTGAATGAAACAAGCCTGCATTCATAAGAAATATTTTTTTTTATATTACTGTAAAAATTGTCAGAACAAAAACATACGATGACAACTAACAAAATAGTTTTGAGTCGTAACATCTTCATAATGATTCTGTAGGACAGGTGAAAAGAAACGGCAACTAAATTAGAAAACGCCACAACAGTAAGAATATAACAATCACTGTAATTACTTTTCATTCTTCGTGTACGTGTTACGCCTTTGTTACGGTGCCTAACAATAATTCTTCGTGGACTTGCTATGGACTTCAAACTTTCGTCTAAACCGTTGATTATTGATGGTTCAAATGAAAGAATCAGTGTTTCAGCTAAAGGAATATAAGTTGAAATCAAACTAAGCTACATTGCAAATTTCGAAGCTTCGAAATTGGCACCTAGAAACGTTAGAATGTCTTATTTATTTCGTAGATGCAGGCTTTCAGAGCAGGGCTTAGCTGAATTGTTTCAAAGTGGAAGCAACAATCACTGAGAAACATGAGGCCTATCATTGATATCTTGCAATGTCGTCGCCACCTCTGTAAATGAAAGCAAAATAATAATGAAGCATTGATTACGTAAGCATAGCGAAAATTTGATTGACGAATCATATTTCGGTCAAACATGGACCTGCACATGAGCGACGTAACCGTACCATTGTTGTAAACAGTGCATCCAACACCATCCGTGTGTACAATGCAATGATGCTTGAGCGTGCCAATTTTTTTAACGTTGCATACAGGGATTTGAGTCACAGAATCTGCTGATTGAGTGACTGAAGCAAACAAAAATCCGCATTAGATAGGCAGTGTGCACAAAAATTGGATTGAAGAAAATTATTTCGGTAAAACATGGACATAGGCCTACACATGAGCAACCAAACCATACCAATGTTTCAAACGGCTCATTAAAGAGAAGTAGGCACGGGCTAAGACCATGTAACAATATGGAGGCACTTTATATGAATTTTAGATTTTCTGCCCTCACGGGTCGTTTACAAGTCTGACGGCTTGAAGTCATCGAAGCATACGAGAATAAATAATAAAATATACCAATAAACTAATTAGAATGCGTTAAAAAATGCGCTAGAAAGTCTCGCGATATTTTATGGTTAAAATACAAAATATTGTAGTATTTTTTTTTATAGATCTAAAGAGTTTTATTTTAACAGTAACAGTAACAGTAGATCATCCCATTGTAGACATCCGACTGTTAAAAAATGATTGTTAATGATAAAAAGGCGGCTCACTAGCAGACATGTGTCTGTTAACTGTAAGCAACGGAAAGCATATTATGGCATGATGAGGATAAATCCCAATGCGACAGAAATGTTTCAAATTGTGGAAAATGTAAGGGGAAGGATAAAAGATTACGAAAAACTAAAATTTAAAAGATGAGTGTCCAACAATCATAGAGAAAAAGATGCATCAATAACGTTGTTTTTGTGTTACTGTCTAGCTAGATAGCTAGCTAGCTAATAAGATTTTCCCATGGTAAATCCAATAGACTTTTTGCTCATACCTAGCGCAAAATTGAGAAGGCCTACATAGCTGAATTTTGGCACACGGAGTCACGGATGCATGGTGTTCTGAGCATGATCCATTTGTTGGCTTGAGAGTTATAGGGGTCAGAACAAATGCGTACGGGTCTAAGTCTTTAATTTTGATACCTTCAGCATCAAAGTTTGGCGGCAGACATGATTAAATGGCTTACTTAGTTCTTCAATGAGGTCTTCGGGACGCAAGTTGATATTTTTTCAAATTGTTTTTCTCGTTTTTTGTCGCAATTACAATAACTGCTTGAAAAAAACGAAGAATCAACTATTGTTGACTCACGCGGAATCTAGATAACGATAGTTTGTTGCCATCAAGTAATTGACATGGAAAAAGCATGGATGGAACAGATTCATAAATAGTATTTCTAAGCTATTTTTTTTTACAAAAAATGCAGGACGGAAAATAAACGTACACATGACAAACCTTACCGTACCAATGACAATAAAAAGATGTGAAAAATGCTGAATACATTACTTCAAAAATGGAGAAACAACGACAACAGTGATGACCCTGTGCTAAAACCAGACAAGCGGTAGTGTGTTTCCATGATATAACAGGTAAAGAATACTGCTAACACTTCCCCGGATTGGAAGCCCTACAATCAACCTATCCATAATTTATACACCTACAACTAAGAAAAATATCAATTATAACGTATACAAATTAAGCTAACACACGCTAATCACAAGAAAAAGAGGTGACTGCTGTCCTGGAAACGGAAACCAACAACAACAAAAAAGGAAATTGACCAAAACCAAGATTGGCTTTACCATCTCATAATCGTTAAGAAAAAAATGGATTTCGTCAATTTGGAACAATCACCAAAACAAAACCTATTAAGGATACCCGCCAAGCTTTTCGGCCCTGTGAAGTCGTGATATCACACACCAAGCTCTTTTGCCAAGATAATTCTACCGACTAAGACTTCAAACGTTAACTCAAAATTGTGCAGTGAGCAATTTTCATATATTTCATTTAACCTCCGAACTCTTACACGGTGGGATTAGCTACAGCTTGGCGTTTGATATCAGGACTTCTCACGGCCGAGAAGCTTTGTGGGAATCCTTAACAAGTTTTGTGTTAGGGTAGATACCTAATTATACATACGTTAAAAGTCAACATAAAAATAAACAGAAACCTAACAAGTACTACAAAATATGGTAACAGTAAAGTATCAACTAAAAATGAAAAAGTAATAATTCCTAGTTTTAGTAGGCAACTCATTAATAAAATTGGCATTACGTATCATAGTAATAATAATAATAATAATAATTTTTTTTTTATAGTTTTTGACGAGCCTGGTGTCAGCCGAAGCAATTAATGCTTGTATGGCTGAACCGGCTCAATTTTGAACATTACCAGATTTTTTTTAGAGAAGAAGAAATCTGGTAAAGGGAGGTGCCAGCCCGGGGATTCGACCCGGGAAATATCCGATCATTGTCGGGGCCGAAAGATTGTCCAGAATTAGCCAGAATACATCCCATAGCCGCTGAAGGAGCATGGTAGCCTCTCACGCTACCCTGGCCGGCTGTCCTGGCGGGGACTTTGCCACGGTCCCCTTTCCAGGGGTTCGACCAGATCCGCAAACCTCCAGCAACCAGGCTGAGCTCTCTCACAACTTACAATTATTAATAATAATAAGAATAACAACAATTTGTCACGATAGCAACAGGTCTGGCAAAGACCGTAAGATTGCTAACAGCCAGAATAAATTAAAAACAGAAGACAATCATATATAACGGCAATTGGCCGACAAGGGAAGGTGAGGGGATTAGGTATTGGGACAGGAATGCCTTACCACCAAGTTTAGACCTGCCAGGGACTCAAGGCCCCTGATGGCATCGCCAAACGTGTTGGACACGGGAGGTGTAGGATCGGCCCAAGTAAAGAATAAAATGCAGATGAACAATTGCGACGGTTACAAAACATCGTTGTATAAAACGAAGTATGGTTATGATAAGTACTAAAAACAGAAGCATCCCCAAAATGGGATATGTCACCACCTAAAAATGAATAATTTAAAAATAAAACACTTTGTTGCAATAGCAACAGGTCAGGCAAGGACCGAGGGTCACTAACAGGCAGCCAAAGTTTAATGGGGCGGGAGCAGACATATGAAAAGCGTTATTATATGCAAGAATATATATTGAACTCAGAGGATACGACCGCCGCATAAAAATCTCTAGATTAAACGAGTTGAGGCGGCTTCGAAACGAATGAATCATGGACGAGGTGACAATTTCGTCTGGAAAAGAATTCCAAATCTTAACCACACGCAACACGAAAAAGCTACGTCTACAATCTAAATTTGATGTTTGAACCATAAGCTTCAGGGAATTACCTCTTGTCCGAATTGACTCCGACAGGTCAAAAAGAGGCATATCTACCCAACTACATCATGAATAATTTGGTTAGTAAAAATAAGATCAATTTTGATTCTGCGTAGTTTGAGTGGGTCAAGTTTAAGGATCTGCAGACGTCTTCCATATGACAGGTTACACAATCCAGGCAATGCCTTGGTAAACCGTCGCTGGACTGCCTCTACCGCATCAATGCCATGAAGCAAATAAGGGGACCAAACGGGGCTAGCGTACTCCAAAGTTGGTCTGACATATACCGAGGGTTCATGGAGGTAGGAGCATTTCAATATATCGACGTAGTGTTAAGTCGATGTAAGATAAAAACGCTCTAAAGTTAATGCGACATGGGTAGTTGGGTACATGGACCTTGCGTTTAGGCGCAGCGTGGTAACATGGTCGCTGTGAAAGACCTGGTAACACGATCGTGTAGCGGCGTAGCTAGACGTGGCACATGCGCACCTTGCTTACGACTTAGGAGTTGATTTGTTCAAACCAACTGAACTCCTATGCTTGGAACGTGTAACAGCCTGTAAATTTTAATGCTTGCTTATGACAAAAAAATGAAGGTTTGAATTCGACTGCTCTGATCGGCTGTTGCGGGGCGGGGAGGGGGATGGCAGCAAACAATAATTTAATGGCTGCTCTATATCATGTTACATCAATATGACTATCATGTGCCATCAGTAAATAAAAGCATAAGAATACGTTTTTTCGGAAAAAATTGTTAACTAGTAATCGACTTTTGTTTACTGGCGCCTCTCCCCCCATCCAATTTTTAATAATTTAATTTTCAGCAATTTAATCGATACTCAATCATGTTACATGAGTAGTAATAAAAACGTACGAAGTACCATCAGGCCGCCATCTTGGATTATGACGTCATACCGGAAGTGACGTCACAACCGGAAGTCACGTGACTTCCAGTTTGGGACGGTTTTTTTTCTAGTTTTTCACGTCATTTCCGGTTTTTGTCGTCATTTTAGGCCTCAGAAAGTGTACGTACTACGACACCGGAAGTGACGTCATTTTGGATTCGCCATATTGAATAAATGACGTCATAAACCGGATATGATGTCAAAAATCGGAAAAACGCATTTTTTTCTACTGGAAATAACGTCACATTTTTATGGCTTTACCCACTTTACCCCTCTTACTGTATTTACCCTTCTTTACCCCCCTTACTTATTGAAAACACGAGAAAGTACTCGGAGTGGCTGAGACATTTGAAAGTGTTAGAATATCAGAAAAGAAATTGACAAGTAAACCTAAATTCACTCGCTCACGACAGACAGACCAGTTTCCCATATAATTAGCAGTGAAAGCGAAGCCATGAGTCATGATTCACGCACTAACGGAAGAAGAAAAAGCAAAAAAAACAAAAAAAAACTTTGGATGTAAACAAAACCAGTCGTATAATTAGGTTTTTTTTGTATGCAGTTAACCTTGAGTGGTAGATTTAATGTCTAACACGTTCATTATACAGTAAACAAAAACTGGTCTAATGTATAATTAAATTCACGTTACAGTATGTGGTGTCATGATCGTGTGAGTCCACTCGTAAAAAAATTTTTAGCGTGACCCGTTTACATTTTGCTGAAAATACCTAACTGTGAAGCCAAAATGCTTCATTAGTTAAAAAGGAAACAATTATTTTCTTCATAATGAAAGCTAGATAGTTGTGTTTTTTCGCGCGGGCTATGTTTTTATGCGAAAAAGGGAGCAAACCGATCAACTTCTAAAAGGTCTTCCGCAACCCTTCAAGACCATTTCAAAAATTTGGAAAAAAATTAAGAAAATAATAAAAAATGTCTGGGCATGCAATTAAGAAAAATGTCATTAAAAAATTTTGAAGATAAAAAGCAATTTTTGAGCAAATTTGGAAAAGAATCAAATTTTGTAAAGTAAAATTACTGCTTAATGTTTCTGTAAAAAAAATAGTTTGTGTATGGAAAGGGGAGAGGTGGAAAATTGGGAACTGTGGGACAATTTTTGTCCCTTGATTCAGTGCTGTACCAGGACGAAAAATGTATCTCTTTTACCTCTCACGTTAAATGGTTGTTTATTCTTATTTAAGCAAAGATGAAACAACAGAAAAATCGTACAAAGCAGTCATGAATTGTTCAATCGTTGCTTAAACAAGAATATAACAAACAAATAACACACCGAAGCAAATTAGATACTTTCTTCGTCCCAGTACAGTTCATATTTTCATTTTAATCAAAAATACAAAAAAATAATAAAATTCAAAAAATAAAAAAAAATTTTCTTAAACTTCTTCTTCTTAGACTTCTTCAATACCTAAATCCAATTTCTAAAACCAAAAATAAGTCGTACCAAAATTAATGTGAAATAAACACAATTACCTTATGTACCTTTAATGCCATAGCTACTTACACTGAATTAAACCACCTGTTGGAATAGGTTTCAGTGACGCCCTCGTGGTTCTGATCATTGAAGAAAATCTAACTACCTTTTTCATAACCCGAGGTGGAGGTGAGGGAAAATAAAAGAAACAAGACAAAAAAACGTAAAATCAAAACATCCAAAATTTAATCAGCATAGGCCTACCGTCAATATGTTCCAAATAGTAATTGGTTGTAGCCTTTCACTTGTCACGTAGCACTCGTCTCCCTGCTATGAAACGGAAGAAAAAAAACTAACGTGTGCTTAAGGCAAACAACATCTGGCTGGTCAAAGACGACTGTAAAAAAATAAAACAAAGAAACACAAACAAAAATCACGTAAAATCAAAACAAATTCAACAAAAGCTAAAAACTATCAAAATCACCTTTACTAAATTCCAAAGGTTATCTGTCAGCACCATTCCTTTATCCTGCACAAAACGTTCATCGTCCTGTTAAATAAATTGAACAATACGCAAAAACTGAAACAAAATATAAATTTAAAAGAAACAATGCACTTTAAAAAACCACTTACCAAGTATTTAACACACAAACGCAACGAACGACAGGTCAAAAGGACAGGTTGATCTCCTACGTCCTTCTTGGTTGGAGGAAAAAAGGTAAATGAGATGAAAACTAGTCTGTTCTTCCTTTTCAATACCGGAATGCCTCGGGACATAGTAAATGCACGGAACAGATGTTGCACAATGTTGCGGAAGGACCGAAGGTAAAAACAAATAAAATTCTAGGCCAAGCAGACCAAGCATCCAGACTCTCTTACTTCGTCACGAGCGTCAAGGCCATGACGTCACAAGTTAGAGAAGCCGACTCTGATGTCACAAGGACAGATGCTCTAGAACTTTTAATACAACTCGCCCAGATATAAAAAGACCCTGAACCAAGTAAAAGTTGTCACAACCAATTTCCACAAAAGAACAGTCAAGACCTCCTCTACAGCTCCTTAGTTATAGTGAAAGTTGACAAAATCAAATCTCTCAAAAGGCCAGTGAGTAATGCAGCAAATTGTTCCACTCTCCATTAACTTAATAATGTTCAAAGCGTAGAAAGCCGTTACGTTAATTTTATTTGTTAGCCCAAATAATATTGACGTACCAACTTTCCCCTCTTTGAAAATTAGTCAGGTACCCCACTGAAATTGACCTTGTTTTAGATTTGTACCAAATTGGGGCTAAACATTTTGTTACAACGAAAAAACACGATCAGTGTACGTGGATTTACAGAAGAACGTGACTTGAAAGAAGAAGAAAAAGAAGAACAACCAAAAAAAAAAAAAACCCACGCTTCGAGCGCGACTTTGTCCAACCTCGCACAGTGTTAAGAAAAACCTTTCTATCTTAGGTTTTTCCTAGCTATGCTTTCCTAAAGTGGAGTCTTACAGTCCGAGATTCCACTTTACGCGATTAAGCCCAGCGAAGGGAAAAATCCCTACACTACGTTATGCCCGTTCAGATTCACTTGGTCAACCCAAAAAATTAAACGTGGGTCTGAGCGGGCATTAGGGGAAAATGCAAAATGGCCTTGACCTATTTCTACTGTTGTAAAATTTAATTATTACACAACAATAAACATGAAAGTAACACTGAAGCAACACAACAGAGTACATTTGTTATTTACGTTTTATAAGGATTTAAAGTTACGAAAATTCATTCTGGTATTAAATTCACTGATAAGCCACGGTTGACCGTTACATAAACACTAACAGCATGAAACGAAATGAGGCAAAGAGTGAATTTGTGCGTTCATTCTACAAACCTTATAATAACTCCTGAAAAAACAAGTACTGAAACAAAGTCAAAAACGGACACATTGAACACCTCTATTTATGTTATAACAAAAGAAAAAAAGAAAACTACAATCTATTAACATCATTTTTGTCAAAGATACAAGAAATTAAAGGATTATCTTCTGAAAAAAATTAAACGTAACGTGTAAAGACTCGTCAGCTAACGACCCATTAGCGCCCATTTTATTGCGAAACAATGTGTAACAAGGCAATATTTTATTACAAATTTATTTCGAGGAACTAATTTTCAAAAATTGTCCACCCATATTTAATACCTCTCACCCATCACCCAGTCATCAGAACGCACAACGACGACCATGGACCAACACGTTCCTTCACCCGCCTCTCCACCGTCCGCTGCGCAACCCAACGACGGGGTAGTTGCTCCTACTGTCAAGCCACCTCGACCAGCCGACGCTGTCGTCCAGCCGTCTCAACCAGCCGACTCCTCTGCCACCCAGCTATCCTACGCCGGCTAGAGAAAACACCTGCCGTCCCACACGTTGGCTCAAGCGTAGGAAAACCATGCCTAAACAACCCAAGGTAGGCGATTTATGCCATTGTTATGCCATTGTGAAAGAATCAGCTCACGGTCAGATGGACAAGGGGATGATGTTTAATTGTCTATCAATATTCGAACACGAATTTGACTTACAAGGATTTTGTGTTGGTTCTCCTAAGTCTGTCCTCCTGTCCGGTGTTTTTCAATTTTTGCAGGAGGTACAGATGTATGACAAGATTTAGATTAGGGGTTTGAATAACATCTCTGTAATGTGTGGTGTAGTGGCAACCCGGACCACTGCACTGTGACTGAGGTTGGCGCTAATGACCAAGTTGTCGACGCGCCATTAAGCCTCAATTCCCCCCCCCTCTACTACAGACTCGATTAATGTTTACCTGCGCTTTTTGAGACCAGTTAATTTGGATATAGTGTTAGGACTTATGGCTACGGAATCAGTGCACCCAACCAACAAAATCGTGCCACTATCTACCAAAACGAAACAAAAGAACTATCTAACGAACATTTACGAAAACGATCCTTATCCACTCGAAACGTTGCAAACCGCCGACCGTCGTTTAGTACCATTTGACCTGCTACTGCCGAACTTTCTAGCAAAATATGCAAACACCCCGTTGGATTTAAGCGACGCATTTTTAGTAAAGTACGCCGCTAATTTTCCTTACGTCGCCGCGAGAATGGCAAATGTAGAGGCTCAGTACTTGCCACCAAAAAACGAGATTGAAATGTAACCTACAATTTGCTTAAATAAACAAAAAATATTTGTGATGTAAAAATATTATTTAATTCCCTTAACACCACCACAACTCTCTATTCCACGAAACAAACCTTTAAAAAAATTTACTATACAGTTCAAATTATATTTTTGTTAAAGGTACATTCTATCCCCTATAAAAAGCCAGCCGCCCTTTACCGTTCCCTCAAACCCAGCCATGGATTTATCCTTGCAACACCCGAGCAACCACTTGATAATCGGTCCATCCTCAGTCGGAAAAACTGAATTAGTCTCTAAATTAATTTTAAATGCGAAAGAAGTGTTCAATCCCGTTCCTACCGCTGTTACCATTTGCTACTGAGCATGGCAAACTGCTTACGAAACTTTAAAATCCAAGTGCAAACTTCCGATAACCTTTATACACGGATTCGATACTGACATATACCAATCCGAGCGTTCAGGTGCCGTTTTATGTTTGGACGATGTAAGCCATCAAGTAAAAACCGAGGTCCTGCACAACACGTGGGTAAAGGGAGGTCATCATCGTAACTTAATTCAAATTTTAATACGTCACAACATGTATCAGAAAAACTTGCGTACTGTAAGCCTTAATACGCATTATATGTATTTATTCAAACGTCGGGCAAATACGTCATCTTTCGGTCCAGATGGGATACTCGCCCGCCTTTCTTGTTAGCGTATAAGACGGCAACAATGGATAGGGGAAGTTATTTGTTCGTAGATCTCAGAGCCGACACACCGGACAACCTTCGTTTCAGAGGAGAGTTGTTCAAAACGCCTCTAATTGTTTACATGCCGAAGTACTGTCTAAACAACGAGTGAAAGACTACCTACCCATCCTCGTGCTGCTATCGTCTAAAAAAGTCTAGTCTCACGTGAAAAAAACTCTGTTGTCATGCGCTAATATCCAAGATATTCTATGCGTCGTCGCTCTAAATTTAATACAGGGACATATTTCATTGACGCAAGGTTTAAAAGCGAGGCTGAAACGTTACAAGAAAACTATGCTCGCAATTTCAACTAAAAACTGTTCTCGTGCAAAAAGACTAAACACATAGCTAAACTTTAAACCGGCGGTTTTCTACCGTTTTTAGCACCCATTTTAGGTGCCGTCACAGCACCTTTAATATACGCAGTGAGTGGAATATTTGCTAGATAAACTAAACTAAGCTAAACAAACTATGATTCGACGCATGCAACTAGTGCCTATCGCGGACGAGTCTGCCTCGCTCGCTGCGGCTGCCAGTGGTGGACCACCAACCGTCGCCCCAGGCCCCAACGTCTTGACCAAATCTCCATACGTCCGTCCACTGGGTAATCTCGACGTCGCTATGCGCGAAGTATTGGCCAACAGTGACATTGACGATTTTTCCAAAGCAAAACTGTACACCCAGACTCTGCAACGTTTTTTAGACGTTAACGAGAAATACGTGACGGAGCCTTTACGCGTGTTAATGTCTTCCATGGGAGGGGTGACCACACCGGCCGATGCACCCTCCACTCCACCTGCATCACCGTCATCTCCGAGCTCTACATCCGTATTGCCAGCCAGCACACTGTCGAGTACTTCGTCCGTTTCCACTGCTGCAGCCGCGGCAGCGAAAACGGGCCCCCCGCCTCCTCCCCCGTGACAGGGGCACGCACAGCGCGCAGGGCGCAGCAGCGAGCGCAGCAGAGCTGCAGCAGCCGTCGTTGTATGACTGGGACGAAGGCGCGATTGGAGATGTCGACACAGGCATGGACAAGCCTACTGTCCCTCGTATCCCGTACAACGAGCCCACTAAAAAGGACAATCAATTCTGGGTACAAGATAAGTACCGCGGTCGCTGGAAAAAATATCTGGAAAAAAAAAGTACTTTATGACCCTATGGGTCCGGTGATAGATCACGAAACTGGACTAGTGACCCCCGGATCTAACGTTGTCCAACTCATTCACGGACGGGTCTCAGATAATAAGTCGTTTCGGACAAAGATGTCGACAGAACCCGGCTGGTCGTACATGACGTCACTGATTCCGAGGCGGAGTTATTTACGAAGTTCGAGCGGTATATTATTACCCCCACCACTTCCTCTGCCTCACGCAGTTGCTTCATCCACCTCCGGCAACAATGATGCAGCGCTTGGCGCTCATGGTGGGAGAATGTCGGCGAGCAATTTTCCTGGTCAAGCGAGTTTTTTAATGATCTATTAAATCGTCTTTATTATACCCCTGTCGACCCAGCCAGTCTGGGTGGAGTGAGGCGGCTGTATAAGCGTGCCAAGGCTATTCATTCTCGAATTACTCTCGCCGACGTGAGAAAATGGCTGCAGGCTGAAGAAACTTACACATTGTTTAAGCCGCTCACCCGGTAGTTTCTTCGTAATAGGATCATGCTGAGTGGTCCTAACGACACATTATCTGCTGATTTAGCGGACGTAACGAACCTCGCAGCGTTTAATGACAACTTCAATTTGTTGTTGGTGGTAATAAATGCCTTACGTAAATTTGTTTGGGTTAAGCCGATTAAAAGAAAGGACACACTCTCCGTCTCATCGGCTCTCAGAGAAATTTATTGGCTCCCAGGGCCTCTAGGGTTAGATTCTGCACTAGTGACTCAGGCGGTGAGTTCCAAAACAGGGCAGTTGGACAGTTGCTTAGGCAGCACGACATCAAACAGTATACCACGCACAACGAAGAAATTAAGGCAAGCATAAGTGAATGCATAATTCGTTCAGTACGCGACAGGATTTCGCGTTATTTACACAAAAACAATACCCAGAGGTTTCTCGATGCGTTACAAGACATTGTTGATTCGTATAACAACTCTTACAATCGCAGTATTAAAATGAAGCCGACCGAGGTAACCGAGGCGAATTCTGGTCAGGTTTACATTAATCTTTACGGTAAGGGGTTCCGAACCGGCGATCCTGTGAGAATGGCTTTGAAGACGCACATTTTCACTCGTGGCTATCGTTCAGAATGGACTCTAAGAAATTGTCTACGTGAGTGAGAAAAACGTCAAACATCCCATTAAGACGTATACGGTTAAATACTGGCTGGGTAAGCCGATTCTAGGGACGTTTTATAAGCAGGAAATAAAGAAAGTTGTAGAGCCTACAACTTATAATATTGAAACTGTGCTTAGGACTCGTAGAAAAAAGGGTGGAGGGACCGAGTATTTGGTTAAATGGCAGGGTTATCCAAATTCCATGAACACTTGGGTGTCTGACCTGGAGCAGTTAAGATGAGTGAGGATATTTTTTTAACCCTCCCCAGTAATTCTTCCATGGACCTATTTCCGAATAATACGCCTCAAAAATACACCACTTGATTGTCAACACCTTTAAATCTGCCCCGTGACTACGAAGTTGCATTATGCAAAGTTTCGTTTCCCAACATTATAAATCAGGACTCCGCAAATGTTTTAAAAAGCGCCGACGAAGAAGCGAGGTTATTGGAATACGGCTTCACCGAAAGGAAGGAGAGATTGTTGGAGGTAGGCCATTTAACTCCTATTGAGTGTACAGCTATTTTGCCTTCTACTAAGGGAACTAAACGGTACTCGAGTTACAAAGAGTTGATGAATCGTATTAATCTCGACATTCAAGACCTTAAAAAGGAATTGCCGGATGGTGACCACATGAAAACTTCCGAGAACCCGGGCATCTTGTACGACGAAAGCACTCACACTTTTAATATACGTAATTACGAAGGTGAAGAAAGTTACGTCGGGCTTTATTTAGGCCCTAAATTAGCTTCTCGTTTCGGCTTTCAAAAATTTGAAATGTTACCAGATGTCGTGGAGCACTCCGTTGAAACTTTAGTGCCCGCATTGGAAACTACTAATACTCCAGTGGACAGCATCTACGTCTATACTGACCTTATCCAAGCTCATCACGTGAGTGACTACAAAGTGTCTTTATTGATGATCGTGCCAGTTCGTGGTCAACCAGGGGAAGTTTGCAGCCTCGAATTTAACAGATTGTATTATTTGGGCCAGTTTAAATGGGCCAGTGTAAATTTCTACTATGCATCAGTGTCGTTTTGGAAAAAAATACGTTTTGATGGAGAAACTGAACACATGCCCACCTATTTGTGCAGTGGTACGCATCAACTGTTGTCTTCTGAATTTCTCGATGATGAACTACTTAGTGCCATTGGCAAAATATTAGATCAATTGGACACTTTTCAGAAGCACGGTTCGGGTTGGGTGGTTCTTAGGATTGACGGTTGTGACATTCACGTTGGTAGGTACGTTCCTTTAAGCGGTGGGTGTGGAAATGTAACACTCGACAATTTTTTGCGAGATAAGCACGCTGTAGTGAAGTTTTGTGCGATGACAATAAGTGTTTCGCGTACAGTGTCATAGCTGGGTTGTATCCAGCGAATGGCAACCTCAGTAGAGTAAGCCATTATCGTAAATACATGACTTGGTTAGATTTGAGCGGGCTTTCCTTTTCTACACCTGTAAGTGAAATTGCAAAATTTGAATCTTTACGTAACTTGCGTATTTTTTGTATGGGTACGAGAACAAAAATGTTTTTCCGATGTATTTGAGCAAACGAACGAATTGTCGGGAAGTTAAACTATTATTGGTTAACGGTAATCATTATTGTTGGATTAAACATTTCAATAGATTGGTGCATACAAACGATCAGAAATACGTATGTCACTATTGTTTCTCGTATTTCCGTTTCAATACCGCTCTAGTCGACCATCTCAGTATGTGCAGGACTTTTGATCCTCAACGAGTTCCGATACCTACTGTGAAACCGTACATGGAGTTTACGATGTACGACCAGCAATTACTGGTTACGTACGTGATGTACCTCGATTTTGAGTCGGTACTTACTAAAATAAGTTCATATATTCTTCGTCCTCGTTTACTCACAAAACGCGTTTGCACAGCCGAGTGGTTACGCTTACGTTGTTGTTTCCCACGATGGTAGCGTTTTCGCACATAGAGTGTTTCGAGGTGAAAATTGTACGGAAGATTTTTTTTCTCATTTGGAAATAGTTTATGAGGAGATTGAAGTCCTTAAAGGGAGAATGCGTCCTTTGGTACCCGATCATGCTTGGTCGTTGGACTATGCTAGCACAACCCATTGTCATATTTGTGGTAACTTGTTCGGTGTTGGTGACATCAGGGTGCTGGACCATTGTCATTTGAGCGGTAAATACAGAGGTGCGGCTCACAATTCTTGTAATTTACAGTACCGGTTTAAAGATTTTCTACCTATTTTTTGTCACTGTTTAAAGTCATATGACAGCCATTTAATCGTAAAAAGTCTGTCTTATTTTAAACATAAGAACATTTCTGTCATTCCGTAAAATACTGAAAGGTTCACCTCGATACAAATTGGAAATTATAGATTTTTAGACAGTTTTCAGTTCTTGTCGGCTTTGTTAAGCACTTTGGTTGGGACCTTAACTGATTTTCCTATAATGAGGAAAATCTTTCCAGATACTCACGCTTTGTTAACCAGGAAGGGTGTTTATCCTTATACGCATTGTGATTAATTTTCAAGATTTAATGAGACTCGGTTGCCTCCTAAGGAAGCCGTTTATTCATATTTAACTAAAACCCACATTAGTGACGATGAGTATTCGTACTCTAATACGGTTTGGAGAGAAACAAATTGTCAGACACTAGGTCAGTACCACGACATGTACGTTTTGTCTGATACTGCACTTTTGGCTGATGTGTTCGAACAGTTTAGGACTCTTAGTTTGAAACAGTACAATTTAGATCGTTGTCATTTTTACACCCTCCCTGGTCTGAGTTGGACAGCGGCGCTTAAAATGACTGGTGAGCGATTGGAGTTGTTGACGGATGTTACAATGTACAATTATTTTACTGCAGCCATACGAGGTGGTGTCAGCATAATATCTAAACGGTGCGCCCGTGCTAATAATCCTTTGGTGTCAAATTATGATCCTGATGTTGAACGCAGTTACCTTATGTACAGTCAGAGGCATTTCCAATGTTACATTCGCTGCCCGATGCTTCCCTGCTTGGCTAAGCTTCCCGGCCCGACAGGTTATTCTATGTCAACGAAGTAGGAGGGGAGAGCTAAACTGCGGGGTGTTGACTGTTGGCATATTATTTACGTTTGTTGTTTCTCGGGCCCAGCACAAAGTTTTAAACTGAGGTCTCTTTCCCCAGGCCCATAAAATCATTAATGAGGTGATCTGAAAAGACCTTAATAATCTAAAGAATTTTTTTTTTATACTAGTAATAATATGGAGGCTTTCCTTTTTTTTAACGATCACTGCCTAGGAGCAATACCCCTGCCAGGTGAGGCCCGGGATAATTTTCCCCCTTTGCGGCCCCCCCCTTTCCCCTTACAACCAGTGGTGTAGAGATAAACGAAATAATGTTGGAGGTATGGTTAGCAAACTAAGGGACAGAGGGGCATAACGTATTGAGCATGAAAGTGATGGATTTATCTCCTACCCTGACTGCCCACGTCGTTTGCCTTATACGAAATTAAGTTGGAAAGTAAGCCTACAGGTGTTTCTTACAGGTGCTCTTTGGTTCCATTTTACTGATTGTTGGTTTCCTGAGTAACAGTTTTGCTACATACAGTCAAACCTATTTCTGTGGGTCCGATACAATTTGCCCCCTTTGCTTCCCCCCATTACTCCCAGTCGTGCAGTGGTAAACAAAATTATTGTTGGTGTATGATTAGCAAACGAAGAGGATGGCACAGCTATCAAACAATAATCCCTAAAATATTTTTAGATTTTTAACTTCTAAGCGTTGAATATAAAGCTGACGGATGTCATCTCTCACTCCGCTAGTCAAAAAGTAATAAGCTTACAGGGTGCTTAGTTCAGTTTTACTGATCGTTGCTTTCCCTGAGTAACAGTAGAGTAACAGTGTTTTGCTACATGAAGTCAAATATATTTCCTTTGAGAACAAATGGAGATCTGTGAATAGTTCGTGTAGTCGTAGATGTTGCGGCGATTCTGAAAACATGAATAAATAAGAAAAAAACCGCATGAGCCTGCTCCTGTCAACAATGGCGACGCTATGGGGGCGGGGGAGGGGGGGAAATAAACAATTACTTGATACATGTGCACAGCCAGCCACCAGAGTTATATTAAGCAGTGATTTCCTCGTTCTGGCATATCAGTACTCTGGCACGTATTCTTGACAGGCAGTGGTGACGGCTGGGGAGCGAGTGGGGGAGAGCAAAGTCTCGCACCATTTCGACTTGGGTGGGTTACTGTATTAGTAGTTATACTGAGTAAACCAGAAGCAATACGATTGACATAGACCACCCCGTCCCCCCACCCTCCGTCCAACACTACCCTTACTGCCAAGTTTCTTTTAATCAGCTGGGTATTAAAGTTTAATATTCGATTCTGACATATTCCAGTTTTGTTAATATAAACAACTGCATTAATACAAACAACTTGGATTTGTAATTTTTACTTGTAAGTTTTGGTAACGGACCAATGTTACGAGGCACCCTCCCACCACCTTTGGCCCCCCCCCTTTCCGCGCTTGGCCCCCCCCCCCCCCCCCTTCCCCCGCGTAGCGTCGCCACCGTTGACAGGAGCAGGCTCGTGAGGTTTTTTCTAATTTATTTATGTTTTCAGAATAGCCGCATCTACGATTATGCAAACTACTCGCAGTTCTCCATTTGTTCTCAATGGAAATAGATTTGACTTCATGTAGCAAAACTGTTACTCAGGGAAAGCATCAGTCAGTAAAACTGAACTAAGCAACCTGTAACCGTATTACTTTTTGACTAGCGGAATGGGAGATAACATCCGTCAGCTTCATGTTCAACGCTCTATGTAGAAGTTAAAAATCTGAAAAAAACTTACGGATTGTTATTTGGGCGCTTTCTGTTCCCCTTCTGACTCTTCGTATGCTAACCATACCGCCAACATTATTTCGTTTATCTATACACCACTGGTTGTAAGGGGGGGGGGCGGGCGGCAAAGGGACAAAATTATCCCGTGCCTCAACCTGGCAGGGTTCTCGCGCCTAGGCAGTGATGGTTAAAAAAAAAGGAAAGCCTCCATATTATTACTAGTATAAAACAAAATTCTTTAGATTATTAAGGTCTTTTCAGATCACCTCATTAATGATTTTATGGGCCTGGGGAAAGAGACCTCAGTTTAAAACTTTGTGCTGGGCCCGAGGAACAACAAACGTAAATAACATGCCAACAAGCAACACTCCGCACTGTAGCTCTCCCCTCCTACATCGCTGACATAGAATAACCTGTCGAGCTGGGGAAGCTTAGCCAAGCAGGGAAGCATCGGGCAGCGAATGTAACATTGGAAATGCCTCTGACTGTACATAGATGCTAAGAATTTGTACGGCTTTTGATTGAGCATGGCGTTTTCTTATTCACATTTTGTCTGGCTTACAGAATGAGAGCTTGCTTCGCTCGATTTGACTTCTTTGCCTCCTTGCATACTTAAAGGTTGATCTCGAATATCCGGATGATTTACACGATTCTCACAGTGACTACCCTTTGGCTCGGGAACATATCGTGATAACTGAAGATATGTTGTCTTCCTTTAACAAGGGACAAGCTGCTGAACAAGGACTTACGTTCCAGGCCGAAAATTAGTACTTCATTTGACGGAACGTAAGGAGTACATTTGCTATTACAAGAATTTGATGTATTACGTTTCGAAGGGCCTTAAAGTCACTAAAATTCATTCTAGCATAAAATCCACCGAGAAAGCGTGGTTGGCCCCATACTTCACTTTTAACAGCATGAAACGAAAAGAGACAAAGAGTGAATTTGAGCGGTCTTTCTACTAATTGGCAAATATTTCTATCTTTGGTAAGGCTATTCAGAACGTACGGCGGTACATAAATGTGACACTAAGTACTAGTGTGAAAAAGTCTCTCAAATTGATGAGCAAGCCTACGGTCAAGTATTTCAATGTTTTGAACGATGATTTGATGCTTTTCAAAATGCGTAAACAAGCTGTGACTTTGATAAACCTGTTTTTCTTGGCTGTGCAGTTTTGGGGTTGAGTAAATTAGTCATGTATTCCCACCACTACGACTACATGTTGGACAAGTACGGTAAGAATTGTAGATTGTTGGGGAGCGACACAGATAGTTTTTTTTACGCTATCAAAACTGACGATGTGTACGCAGACATGGGTCAATCTTTGCATCCTTCTGACACTAGCTCTTACCCAAATAGTCATCCATTGTATTGTATCGATAACAAGGCTAAACCTGGAATTTTCAAAGATGAGTGCAATTCGTTGCCTATAGAGTCGTTCATTGGTTTGAAGAGTAAGATGTATTGTTATACTTGTAACAATATTGACAAGAAAGTGGGGAAAGGGTGCAGAAATCTGTATTACAGGGTACTGTTACACGTGATCATTACAATAGGTGTCTGCGTGATCATGAGTATTTCAGTTTTGAGCAGTCTAGTATCAGGTCCTATCTTCACGAAGTTTACAGCATTGTTCAAAATAAATTGGCTTTATCTGTAACCGACACGAAAAGGTTCGTTGATTGTACAGGCCTAGATTCAGTTGCGTACGGTCATTGCATGATGCGAGACGAACAATAAATAATTTTATTTTTCAGGAGTGTGACAATTATGACTACTTTCGTACGACAAACCTTTTCGTCATGCTCCGACTTAAAGACCCTTTTTGTTTGTGATTTTTGTTTATTTTACAGGCTTTTGTACTGTTTGTAATTTGCTTTTGTGCATATGTTGTCAGTTTTTTTCAGTAATCAGTGGTGGGTTTTGTATGTTATTGGTTGGTTTTGGCTTTTTGTATTTTATTGGTTGTAGTTTTTAGGTCTTATTAAATGTTGCACATGAAAGCTTGTCTCCCGTGTCTTCCTTTCATTTGGTTGTTAGTCTTTGTTGGTAATGGATCTCCACGATGATGAGGTAGCTGACGATGGGGATTTGACTAAGATTGAACAGGCTATTTATTCAGCAGTACCTGAAACATACAGGCTTTATATTTCACATCAACTAGCACGTATAAAATCATGTAAGGATATACTAGGATGGACTAAAAATAGTGTGCTTATTTTTAATGGTAGAGTTGTTACTGGGAGCGATATTGTTGAACTAATGGTACGTTTCTGCCCGTCAAACAAAAGGAAGGCCAAGCCAATAGGTTTTGACGAGTTACTGGTTGGACTGTGTAATATTGACCCTGTTTTTTTTTCATTAGACATCGAACGTGATCGCTTATATGAACGGATGTTGTTAGTGACTTGATTCATTTGTTGCACCACTTTTATCATGGACGGTTACCGACTGTTACTCGATGCTGCCAAACATACTTAGTTTTTTAAGACATTCTTGTTGCTGTTTTTACTGTTGAATTCAGTACTATTGACTTTGGATGTTGTACGTAAGTCCCAACAGACGACTGAAGAACATCTATTTGTGTCATCCGTTTGTTCCACTAAAGATGTTTTGAACTGTAAAACTGAAAGTTTTATTGCATCGGATTTTCTTTTGTTTTCTTCATGTGTAGTACTAGTGTGTTTGCTTACATAGATAGGAATGGTACATTCGTCCCTTTTTCCCATGATGAATTTGAAAACATGTACATACATGCCAATTTAGTCCATACTTGCAATGTAATTTGTTTGTGTGACGATGAATAAAGCAGTTGGTTGTAGTTGAATGGTTTCCTTGTTAATTTCTTTTCTGATATTCTTATACTTCCAACTGTCTCAGCCACTTCTAGTAGTTTCTTGGGTTTTCAATATGTAAGGGGGTAAAGAAGGTAAACACAGTAAGAGGGGTAAAGAGGGGTAAAGTGGGTAAAGCCATAAAAATGTGACGTCATTTCTGGGCGAAAAAATGGGTTTTTCACGTCATTTCCGGTTTGTGACGTCATTTATTCAATATGGCGGATCCAAAATGACGTCACTTCCGGTGTCGTAGTACGTACACTTTCTAAGGCCAGAAATGACGACAAAAACCGGAATTGACGTGAAAAACTAAAAAAAAAAGTCTCAAACCGGTAGTCACGTGACTTCCGGTTGTGACGTCCGGTATGAAGTCATACCGGAAGTGACGTCATAATCCAAGATGGCGGCCTGATGGTACTTCGTACGTTTTTACTACTACTTACATGGCCTTCACTAAATTGAAACAAAAAAACACGTTTTTCGAACAGGTAAAAAAACAAGTAACAAGTAATCAACTTTTGTTTACTGGCGCAAACAAATTTTTGATAATGTAATTTTCAGTAATTTAATCAGTACTCTATCATGTTACGTGGCAATCACTAAATTGAAACAAAACAATAATTTTTTTTGACCGTAAAAAAAAAGAGCTTAACGAGTAGTGGACTTTTGTTTACTGGCGCTTCTCCTCCCCACGCCCGCAGCAGTATACTGACGCTGTACATACCTTAAATAAAAGCATGAAAACATACCAAACTAGTTAAAGTAGAGGTCGGCGCGGGTCCAATTTTCGGGAACCGGAATTGCCCACATTTACAGAAACTGGAACCGACCTGCAGGGAACCGCAACGTCTGAACTGACAACTAAATCGACCCGAAACCGCAAATGTGTGCTATAATAAAACTCGACCCGACCCGAATGCAGTTTACCGGCGGTTAACCGCCAAATAAAAATCTAATAAAGACATTGATTACGAAAAAAAAATGTTGAAAACAAAAGAAAGCCACACGAAGACATTGTTATAATTCAACAAACGCCGTTCTTAGTTGATTATTATTTTTTGTTCGTCAAAGTATTTCTTTTAGTTAGATAAAAATCGGTTTAAAAACATCTTGACAGCGTTCGTCCCTTCCTCCTCCACAAGCATGCAGTTGCGGTTTGTACAGTTTGATTTGCTATTTACGGCGCACTGAAGCTTTGGTTTCGGGTCTTGCATTTTCTACCTCAATTGGCCTTGTGTTCACCTAGTTGTGAAGGTGAAGCGAGGTGCATCAAGGAAAAAAACATATAATAGTCTCGATAGTTTCACATATTCTATGACACGATGTTATCAGCGATTATTTATTTTAGCTGCAGTTCACCCACGGTTTACCCAAAACCGAACGTAATTTTATTTTTTAGAACCGCAGCTGCCCACAGACCGCAGTAATTATTTTTTTTGAACCGACCCGACTCGGAAGCAACCCGAACCGCACCGAACCACGCCCAACGCGAGGTAAAAGTATGGCCTGCAGCACTGGAATTTGTTGCCGGGGACCAAGGCCTAAAATAAATGAATAAGCGGTCCAGAAACACATAAATAAATATGTAGTATCAAAAAAAATTTAATTATTATTTTTTTAATTAATACTGTTCTATACTACTTACACGTGAATTAGCTACTGCCGCTACGGCTAGTGTTTTTTTTAATGTAAAATACTCTCCCCATCACTAATTTCCACCAAGTGCGTACCTGTTCCAGGTTTTCCCTCGTTTTAGTTTTTTTAATATCTCAAAATTTTGTTGCTTTTTGCCATCTAACTGTTAAAAGCTTCTTCAGGTTTATGAATTAACTGAAAAGGTGTTGAATTGGCGCCAAAATGATGTTTTAGCATCAGCTGTTTCATCTAATCATAGCGAACTACTAGATCTAGGTCAAGCCAGAGAGCGGATTAAGTGGGTACATGGAGGTCCAATGTCGCACTAACTTTCCTTACATCGACGTAAAGAGGTGTTTTTAACTAATTCGCTACAAGCTCACCACTAATGCGACGTAGCAGGGTTACGTGGAGGTTCTTGATGAGAATCAACGAATGTCGTCGTAAAATTAGGTCGACATAACACTACGTCGCTCTAACGAACATCCATGTACCCTCGGTAATAGACCTTGAATGCCCAAACTTTGATTTTGCGTTGTCCAGACGAAAAGCATCTGTTAACCAGAGCTATGAGTGTATACACAGATGCAGTAATTTTCCGACAGTGCAGGCTGAACTTAAGTCCATCACAAAACCAAACCCCAAGATCTTTAGTTGAGCTAACCGAAGGAAGAGAGCTATTATCAAGATAATACGGTGTCCCTGAGTTTGAATTTCCAATATGCATAATTTGACATTTGGCTGAAGAAATTGGCAGTTACCACGTGGCCGACCAACTGGAAACGTAGTCAATCTCAAGGCCCAACAATGCACCATCATCAATGTCAATAACTGCCTTATCGATCTCAAGATCGTTTGCAAACTTTGAATTACAGACAGATGATGGATTACAAGATAGGTCGTTTAAGTAGACCACAAACCACAATGGGCCCAAAACGGAGCCCTGTGTTACGCCGCTAATGAGATTCATGGATGATGAAAAGGAATCACCGCCCAATACACACTGAGATCTGTTGTTAATAAATGCAGAAATTCATTTCAATAGCTTTCCTCTGAAGCCCATATTTTCAAGCTTAAATATCAGCTTGGAAAGTGTAACTGACTCAGAAAGCCTTCTTAAATTCAAAGAAGGCTACACAACATCAGTCGGAATTCCCACGTCCATGGCACTCGTCCACCAATCGAGACACATTAAAAGTTTGTGAGTTGTGAGCGGCCAGGCATAAACCCAAATTGATCATTACCAATTAAGTTATTAGATTTGATCACAGACATCATGAGATCACGGATGATTGACTACATGATTTTGCACGGAATAACCGTTAGCGCATTTGGTCGATAATTGCCAGGATCCCCGGCATCACCCTTTTTAAATATTGGTATAACTACTGCCGCCTTCCAAAGCATTGGTAATTTACTCTCGGCAAAAGACAGATTGAACAAAGTAGCCACTGGAAAACAAACTTCCCTACAAATTTGCTTGAAAAAGAATGCCGAGAACCCATCTTGAACCGCAGAGTGACTCGATTTGAGCTTATTGATCACATGTGAGACAGAATTGGCAGTGGAAGATATGTTGTTGTTAATACTGAAGGAAGAAACTAATTCTGAATCAAACAGTGGGTTAACATTGGCATCGTCGAGTACCCCATTGGAGACATACAGTGCATTCAGGATTTCTACCTTAGCACCATTGTCTGTTATGAAATTGCCACCAGATTTAGGTAGAGGGAAGGTTCGTGATGTAGCATTCTTTTCCCGATAGATTCTAAACAGGGCTGAAAGTGTTCCCTCAGATAGGATTGCGGAATCACGAGAAAGGTGCCATTTAGCTGCCTCAGCCAAGTATACAATTCGGCACTCGTTGTAGCGATTCAACAGTTCTGCCGAAGGTCGACGTTTGTATCTGTGCCAAATATTAAGCTTCTTATATTTCAGCTTTGAAAGAATCTTTCGTAATCGAGGACCGCGATGGTGGCAATGCGGTTTTGCTGAGCGACATTTTTGTACCCCCTCTTGGAGGGTGGTGTAGAAGACTTCCCAAGCAAGATCAATATTGAGATTACTTAAAACCAAAAGTTTATGCCAGTTTATATTGACAAGATTTTCCTTTAAGCGATTAAAATCAATTTTGCCCATTACCGGCTGCCTGTTAGTGCAGTGTGAAGTTTTGCAGTGCAAATTAAAAGAGACCATACAATGGTCGCTTGTGCCGAAGTGAACAATAACTTTGGTATCAAAAATGAGGCAGTCACAGTCGATAAAAAGCACACCCAAAATTTTGTCTCCACGTGTGGGTTCTTCGAGAAGTTGATGGAGACCCAGTAAGGAGACGTTGTAAGGAAGATGCGATGAACCCGTTCGGAGGAACTAAGTAGCTTCCAGTTTATTGAAGACACGTTAAAATCACCCAGTATGACCAGTATGACCTGCATTGCTTACTGTAATCAATAATTATCTGAGGAACATTGTGTCTGTAGTTTGATTTTCGTTAAAGTCTGCTGTTCTGTCTGTCATTATTCAAATCAAAATTAAAGTAATTTTCATAACTGGTTACAAAGTCTCGCTAAGTTGCTTATTTTTTTTTGGTTAATTGCTGTTCAGTATTTTTTGTTAATAGAAAATATTCGTATTGGAATTAGGATTATTTTTTAATAATATTTTTGTAACCTTTTTTGCACTTTTTGAACTGCAGAAATTGAGTTTGAAGTGTTTAATTCAGTACCCTTTGCATGACCATACACTTCAGTCCCATACCTTAAAATGCTTTCAATCCATGCGTAATATAAATTTAGTTTGGTTTTAATACCCAGAAGTTATTTTATCATTTAAAGACTTGATGTAATTAATTCCGACATTTCTCCACCTATTCTGTGCTTCATTTGAAGACTTTAGTTCATGCATCTATAAACTGAATATGGAGTTTCAGGTATTTAACAATGAAAGATACAAAAAAGCTGTACTTTTTAGGTGAAATGTTAACCGAACTTTGGAAAAAACTACATTCAGACAATTTTCAAAAACTGTAAGGTACAAGTAAAAGATACCTGAAGGTTTAAAATAGGTCCGAAAATAGTCTAGCTCCCCAAATAACACTTTTTAGAATTCTCTGTCAAGCTCTTTTGCCATTAGAAGTCGTGATATCAAACACCAAGGCATTTTGCCTAGTTAATCCCATCGAGTTCGTAAGTTAAATGAAAAATCTGAAAATTGCTCATTACGCAATTTTCAAGTTAATCAACCGCGGTCCTTATGTAAGCCTCAGCATGAACAAGCTGTCGACGCGCCATTAAGCCTCATCTCCCCCCCCCCCCCTCAGCATGAACTTCCATGTTAAACGTCAAACTTTGAACTCCAATAGTTTCGCCCAAAATTGACATAGACCAACGAAATTCGGTATTTGGGGTCGTGTCATAACTATTTCACCGCATTACAACAACCGTTCGGCGTCCACGGCATGGCCATTTCTTGTTGTTGTTGTTGTTGTTGTTGTTGTTGTTGTTGTTGTTGGGTCTCTTTGCTCTGACATGGGGATCGAACCACTGAACCGATTTTCAAGTTCTATAGCTTAAAACGTAGGTATGGACATCGCCTAGGGCCTTTCGCAGGCTATTTTAATGCAACTACAATATTCTTGACACGGAAAGCCAAATGGGCTAGAACTTTTGCTCTCACCTAGAGATCGAACCAATGAACCTATTTTCAATTTGTATAGCTTACAATGTAGGTATTAACACCGACCAGGGCCTTTTGAACACGATTTTGATGTGACTACAACATTCTCGTCGGCAGAGCAAATATTATTGTAGAGCACTGGGCAGAAATGATAAATGTTGTTATGACTTTTTACTCTTCCTGGAGACCGAACCATTCAACCGATTTTCAAGTTCTATAGCTTAAAACGTGGGTCTGGACAAGGCCTAGGGCCTTTTGCAGGCTATTTTAATGTAACTACAATATTCTTGACACGGAAAGCCAAATGGGCTAGAACTTTTGCTCTCACCTAGAGATCGAACCAATGAACCGATTTTCAATTTGTATAGCTTAAAATGTAGGTGTTAACACCGACCAGAGTCTTTTGAACACGATTTTGATGTGACTACAATATTCTCGTCAGCAGAGCAAATATTATTGTAGAGCATTGGGCAGAAATCATTAATGTTGTTGTTATGACTTTGTACTGTCACCTGGAGACGGAACCACTCAACCGATTTTCAAGTTCTATAGCTTAAAACGTAGGTATGGACAAGGCATACGGCCTTTCGCAGGCTATATTAATGTAACTACAATATTCTTGATACGGAAAGCCAAATGGACTAGAACTTTTGCACTCACCTAGAGATCAAACCAATGAACCGATTTTAAATTTCTATAGCTTAAAATGTAGGTGTTAACACCGACTAGCGCCTCTTGAACGCGAATTTGATGAAACTACGGTATTCTTGTCGGCAGAGCAATTATTATTGTACTGCATTGGGAGCAAATCATTAATGTTGTTGTAGCGACTCTTTGCTGTCACCTGTAGATCGAACCACTCAACCGATATTCAAGTTCTATAGCTTAAAACGTAGGTGTGGACCTGGCTAAGGGCCTTTCGTATGATATTTTATGTAACTGCAACATTCTTGACAAGGGAAGCCAAATGGGTAGAACCTTTGCTCTCACATAGAGACCAATGAACCGACTTTGAATTTGTATAGCTTAACATGTAGGTATTAACACCGACCAGGGCCCTTCGAACACGATTTAGATATGACTGCCGTATTCTCGTCGGTAAAGCAATAATTATTGTAGAGCACTGGGCAGAAGTCATTAGGTGAAGAAACAAATTTCAGCAAATCAAGCTAAAAACACGAAATTTGGTACACAAGTCTTCTTACCATCAAAAATCAAACCAGCCATGGACCTCCATGAAATACCCTCAAATACATTCAGCGTCTCCCCGCCCGTGCCCACTCCTAGGGGCTTGGGCAACAAATTCTTCCAGATCAAGTAAAAAACATGAAATTTGGTGTACAAGTCATTCTTAGCAGCACAAATCGAATCAGCCAAAGAACCCCATGAAATACCCCCAAAGGGGCTCCAGCGACCCCCTGTTTCCCCTCACTGACTTTTGCAAATTATTCTAAAAGCTTGAAAATTGGTACACAAGTCAGTCTTAGCAGTAGAAGTTGAACAAGCCATGGAATCCCCATGAAATACCCCACAAAGGGCCCCCAGCTCCCTCCTGTGCCCCCCTCATTGGTCATCGATGTTTCATGAGGAGCAAAGGAGGGACAAGGGATGCTGGGGATGCTGCTGATAATTCGTGGGGATCCATGGCTGGTTCGATTTCTACTACTAGAAATGATTGGCGTACCAAAATTTATAGTACCAAAATTCATAGTAGTACTGGTGAGTGTGGTAGGGGGACAGGAAGGGACCTTAGGGGGCATCTCGAGAGATTCCATAGCTAGCTCGATTTATTAGCTACGAATTGATTTGTGTACTAAATTTCGTGACTTTTAGCTTGATGTTCACAATTAGCCCAAATTATGGCCCGTAACAGCTATACTACACCTAAAAATCGAACCAATAAACCGATGCTCAAGTTTTACAGCTTAAAACGTAGGTATGAAGAAATCATATGGCCTTTTGAACGCTATTTTAATGTGACTACAATTATTGTTGTTCTTCTTCTTGGGGAAATTTTGCCCTCACCTACAGATCGAACCAAAGAACCGATTTTCAATTTTTATAGCTCTTAAAATTGAGTATTAAAAAAGCTGTCTTATAACAGTTATTTTAAGGTGATTACAGTATTCTTTTCCGTGCAATTCTTGTTGAAACAAAAAAAAATGGATATTAGTATTAAAAAACGCTTAAGCGTATAAAATACGGATGTAAGCCTAAAAAAACATAAAGCCCTAAAGGAAAAGATATTAGAAAAATACATGGAAGCCATCAGCGTCGCACTAATACGTGTAAAAGA
>JAHWFP010092656.1:68026-82441 GCA_023313725.1 Lithobius niger | reverse complement strand
AAATTTAATATTTGAAGTCTTTGTTGGTGGGATTAACTTGGCAAACGAACCTGACGTCTCCTTCAAACAGTCGATGTGCTTGGTGGTCATCATTAGGGAGATGTCACGTCTTTTCGATGTAAAAATATAAAAAATAAAAAAAAAATGTTATGCATCAGAGCTTGCAAAGGGAACAGGAATGGTCATGGGTGACCTCTAACATCTGTCAAATAGTAGAGTAGCAAATTATGGTAATTTGGCCGATAACTGCATTTAATGATAGAAGTGTAAAACTTAGCACACTGAAAGTGTTTGGTAAGGGTAACATTTTAAGAGATGGAGCCACCGGAAATCCCTCCCTGGAGAGTAGTTATGACGCCATCAAAATGGCCGCCACAGCAAAAGCTACAAACTTCACTATCTCCAGAACCGCTAAACGGATTTTAATTTTTGTGGGTATCAAATGAAAGCTATTTTTATAAGGTAAAAAAGACCGAGAATGTCAATTTGGCGAAAAAATTTTCTATTTAAGTTGTAAGCTGTTTATTTCAAAATTAAGCACTTTTAGTAAACTTTATTTATATTTCTCAAACATAGACCTATAAGTTTTTGTAATTTTACTGCAGAACTGATCAATTGCTAAGAATATTCAAACACAAATTAAGAATGTGCCTTTCTAAAAGTACTAAAATCCTAAAAGTACTTTTTTTAGGATTACTTAACAGTTTCCTTTGCAATTTTTGCATAGCAATGTGCACTTTAGTCCATTTTTTTAACCATACACATTGTCGACGCGCCATTAAGCCTCAATTTCCCCCTCCCCCATACACATTTCCTTGGAACTCCTTTTTGCTTTGACAAGTTATGATCTCTTGCACTGCTTATGAAACTTCGTGGGCCGGGTTGTCCAAACTGGGCAATATGTGTTCTGCACAACACTCCACCCTACTCTGCAATGTCCGGTAACTGCAAGTAGCTTTTTAGCCTTCCCCATTATGTCCATTTTGGCAGCAACTCCGCAGAAAATCTAATCTTAGAGCATCAGCTGTTGAGGAGCATTCTTCATTGTCATGTTGTTGGCTGTCAAGTATATGTATGGCTTCATTTACTGTCTGACACTTTTTTTCTTCTTGTATGGCTGAACTGGCTCAATTTTGAACATTACCAGACTTTTAGAGAAGAAGAAATATCTGGTAAAGAGAGATGCCAACCCGGGGATTCGATCCGGGAAACCTCCGATCATCGTAGGGGCCAAAAGATTGTCCAGAATTGGCCAGAACAGTTCCATAGCCGCTGAAGGAGCATGGTAGCCTCTCACGCTACCCTGGCCGGCAGTCCTGGCGGGGAATTTGCCAAGGTCCCCTTTCCAGGGGTTCGACCAGATCCGCAAACCTCAAGCAACAAGGCTGAGCTCTCTCACAACTCAGCCACGATGACCACTCACTGGTAAAACAATAGCATACAAGAAGATAGTATTGTAGTACTGAGAATTCATGATAAGACTTCTCGAGAATTGGATAAAAACTCAAATGCTTCAGTTACTTGCGGGCATTCCACATTCCACATTGTAATCTTTCCACGACCTGCAAAACAGGAGGTGTCGCATCCTGCCAATGCGTGAAAGCCACATAAATCTAAAGACTTCTTCACTCTCAGGGTTTGGGCGATTTCATAGATGGGTATGACTCGAAAGTGTTTTCCAGCACCAAAATGTACGCACATAGCTTGAAGACCTTCTTTCTGCAGTTTATGGAAAAATGAGATGGCCAGCACCACAACGTCTGGGGCAACTGTCCTAATACAGATTATTACAGTCCCATTTCTCACTGCATTTAAGGTATGGACAAAAACTCGTGAATCCGCTTCATCGTGATTGCATGTAAGCATATTTTGTTAAACCTTCATTTGTTATGACAGAATAGTAGGATATACTTTGAGATCATTAAACAGCGGACTAGCTTTTACATCACGAGTCAGAAAAGAAAAGTCATTTTTGTTTTCAGGATTCTTGAAGAACTTTTCCCATTTCTGTGGAAAAATATTTGTGGCCCTAACTTCCCGTCGTTCTCCTCATCCTTGACACTCTGTAACTTAAGAGTTAATAACTACTACTGTAATAAACGTCCCACACAATATCAATCATTACAGTACATAAGTTCTTTATATAAATATGGATGCAAACGTATGTACGTTGCTTTTGGGACTTAAATGTCAGACCTTGGACAGTCAAGACTCAGTGAGTGGGCCAATGGCTGATGTTCGTACGCTAAGCCATAAGGACACAGCCAATTCCTCACTCAGGTAGTCTGGCATTTAATTGCGATAGGCAACGTGAATAGATCTGCATCCATATTTGGCCTTCAGTCCTGTTTAAGCCCTAATTTAATGCTTTATTGTGTGTTCCTTTTGATTTCGTTTGGTGTATGACACGCAAACAAGCGTCCCTACAGTGGTGATCGGAAAGTGTATGTTTATATGTATACGTGTTAAGTGCTGACTATGAACGTTTCCTTTAGATAAAAAATACCGCGTCAGTATGGCTTACAGTAGGACTTCGACTTTTGGTTTCAAAGGTAGTAAGTTCAATTCCCTACTAAGGCAGTCCAAAAGGCAACGTAAATATAAGTTTACATTCGTGTATATTTACCACCTATCGAGCCCATTGGCTTTCTGTCCTGTTTAATACTTCTTTGAATCTGCCGCTACACATATATTAAAGATATCTCCATACTTGCAAACGTTTTTTTCAACCCTTGGCACGACAGCTGGCTTATTGTAAATGACTGTTTGTACAGAAAATTCAAATGCTGCTGCAGCAGAAGACATACTAGGAATTTCAATGAATGTCATGACTTCTCGGGGTAATCTGCACAAAACTCATCCCTGTCAATATCTATATCATCACTACACCAGCGTCTGTGGTATTTCCAATAGCTTCACAAGAGAACACTTGTTTCCATGAGCATGTGGCTGTCTGTTGAAAACGATGGTGGCTATGGATAGTTTTCGTAATAGAAGAAAGTTTCCATACCCATGTTTTGTGCACTGCTTATGACAAATAACTTTGAAAACAAGTCACCATCTTTTTTGAGAGACTTCAATAACACAGACGACTTACTAACGTTTTTTCGTTTATAGCAAACGGCATATAGTTGTTTTTGGTAATGGATCAATACACATTTTTCATATCTTTTTTCAACAAACTCTTTATCCTGTAATTTCCCAGATTATTCTATAGTCATTAGATTCTCGACAAATTCATCAGAGAGAGCCAAATTTTCCAAAGAAAATATTTTCTTTCTTTCTGCCAAAATGAGTTTTCTATAGCTATCATAACTTCCTTCAAGGCAGTAATTTGTTTGTCAATCAACTTCTGAAAGTATGGAGATTGTTCATGATTAACTTCGTGCCATTTTTTTTCAAACTGCATCAAAAGTTGTGAGACTTCAGGCTCACTTATCATCCATCTTTGCAATATTGAATGATCTGTTAGTTACCCATCGGCTTCCCTTCTTCCTTAACAATCACATTGTTTTGTAGTAAGCTTGAAAAGGTTTTTCTGGTTTTATGGACCACATTATTCCCTTTCTGGAATTGCTCATGTATCTGTGGATGTAGAGTTTGTAAGTTGCTAAATGTTAACATAAACTGGAGCCATCTGCCATAGTTATATTGATCCATAGAGAAAAACCACGGAATCACCTCTTGAGTGGTTTTTTATGCTAATCACAGTTTCAACTCCGATGTGCTCCAACAAACATCAGCAACAGTGGATCTAAAATCTAAACAGATACTTCAGTACTTGAATGAATAACTTCTACTGCCGTCTTTTTTCCATTCGTGGAAAGTTTGGTCATTGTATTGTGGAAGGTCCAATCTCTAGTTCAAACTCAGCTCTTACTAACTAATGTAAATATACTTCAGTGATCTGGGGTGCTAATTTGTTTTTGAAATATTAGCAACTTTGATGAAAGTCTACTTTACCTGATAGACATTGTAACACATCCTCTGACAATATATGGGCCGATCTGCTGCAATCAGGTACTTTTCTAGGACTTTGTCGAAAATCTTGTTCTGTGCAATGAGCCAAACATAATCAAGCACTTTTCTTCTCCGAATTCAGTAGACCAAATCCATATTACGTTATTTAGTAATGCAATACTAAAAATTGTTTAAATGTATATTTTCGAAGTCTAATTAAAAGTAATGAAAAGTGCTTAATTTTGAAATAAAAAACTTATAACTTAAATATAATTTTTTTTAGCCAAATAATTGTCATTCTTGGTCTTTATTACCTTATAAAAAGAGCTTTCATTTAATACCCACAAAAATTAAAATCCGTTGCGCGGTTCTGGAGATAATGAAGTTTGTAGCTTTTGCTGTGACGGCCATTTTGATGACGTCATAACTACTCTCCAGGGAGGAATTTCTGGTGGCTCCATCTGTTAAATTGTTATCCTTACCAACCACTTTCAGTGTGCCAAGTTTTACACTTCTATCGTTAAATGCAGTTTCTTTCCCAATTGCTACTCTTTTAAAAAGAAAAGTTAAAGAACAATAAAAAGCAGGTTGGGAAAGAAAAAAAAACCCATAAAACACAAAAAGTAAAAATAGCTACGCCAACCTAACAAACCTCGTTGACTCACATTTTGCGAGTCTGGATTTAAAACATGCTAATGATGGCGAAGTCACCACATCTGTGGGCAGTTCATTCCACACTTTAACAACACGATGCGAGAAGAACTTCTGGCAATCGCGCACATTAGGTTGGACAGCAAGTTTAAAGGGATGCGCCCTGGTCATACAATCATAGTTAATGGAGAAGAAGCTGCTGTAATCAACACTGTAAAAAGGAATAAGTAAGCCTGAGGTCAGAGGTCAGAGGTAAGCCTACTGAGTTCCAACGAGTCAGCCTTTAAAGCCTTTAGGCGGTCTGCATAAGGTTTATCCCAAAGACCCAACAGACACTCTATGAACGATTGCTGAACCGACTCGACATGGTCAATGTCCCTAATTAAGTGTGGGGACCAAACGGCACTCGCATATTCCAGAATAGGTCTGACATAGACACAAAAAGCCAAAACAAACTTTTGCGATCCTTAGAGGTGAAGCAACGTTTAATCATGGCAGTTTAGAGATGAAGATTGAAGAAATGAAAATCAAGTTTTCCTGTTTTTTGTATGTCATTAGGAGGTTTACGTGTGTCTTTATCAAGTGTTCTTTATCACATTATTCAGCAATGGAAAAAGCAACAATTCATCATTCGTGGTGTTGTTACCATGCAGCGATACTTACCACGTCGTGTTCATTGTTGTAAGCAAAATAAGTTGTCCTTAAGTGGTGGTGGGTGACCTCCTGGGAATCTGGCTGTTGCAGACATAGGCCCTGGGGGGGGGGGGGGGGAATTCGGCCTTAGGGCTTCAGGCAGATAACCAGGAGTGGTTAACGCTCGTTAAACCCTTTGAAACCCTTTTTTTGAAGTTGTCCTTTGTTGTACTAAAGAAACAAAATGCGGTTGTCGTGGGGCTGGTAACCTAGTTTGGTTTCGGTCTCCCAAAAAACAAAACAAAAACAAGAACAAAATTCGGTATTCTGCCCTTAATATAGTATTGATATTGATAGGTAACTTTGAATTTACGCTTCCACTAACCCTGAAACCAGGAAAGGGCCCTTCCCATAGTTAAACTATAGTATCTGCAAAATTTCAGCTTTTTATGCCTCGTGGAGGAATTTATTTTCGCACAATTAACTAGCCAACTAGCTAGTTAGCATGTTAATAATTAGACAAATATCAACTTTATTCACACTTTTTTGAACATAAAAAAGGTAAGCTACGTTACTATTAGTGAATTCAATGTTGTCTTGAGGTGAAATCTCTCGCTCAAAAGAAGCTTCAGCCTTTTGTGTCGAATTGTTATTTTTCCTCAGATACCTGAAACCAACCCAACTGTCTAGGCTGTCAAAGAGAGAAGTGTCTAGTAATCGCCAAACTCTTATAGATTTTACCTGGATAGGTCGGACGTTCATGTTATCGTTGAATCTTAGCGGGTGACACAGTAGTTGGTCTATCTTAGTAGTCAATTGGGCGATAAGTCTGTCTTCCTGTCCGGTGTTTTTCAATTTTTGCAGGAGGTACAGATGTATGACAAGATTTAGATTAGGGGTTTGAATAATATCTCTGTAATGTGTGGTGCAGTGGCAACCCGGACCACTGCACTGTGACTGAGGTTGGCGCTAATGACCAAGCTGTCGACGCGCCATTAAGCCTCATCTCCCCCCCCTCTATCTTAGTAACCATCATTTGAAAATCGGAGCATGCATGATTTCAGATAATGGTCGTAGCCTATAGATAGAAAGACTGAACATTAATCTAATGAATCTTCAGTGATCTTTTTTGTGTGTCTTAAAAAAACTCGTATGGATTCGTTACCCAAAAGTCGACTTGTTCGAACAATGTGGGCAACACTTCACAGAAACTACATCAGAGACACCAAATGAGAAAGCTCGGAAAAATCATTCAGGTTTCTCCGGAAGGTACTAAAAAAAGGAGCCTCATTTTGGAATCGACTTCTCTGGCTAGCTTTAAGTCTGGGAATTTTTGGCATCTGCGTCTTTCAAGTTAGCGAACATATTGCTCTATGCATTTCGTTTCCATCAGCTACTAGAAACTACTTTCCAGTCAACAAAACTATTAAATTTCCTGGAAAATTGATTTGCCTGACTGAACAAATGACTGAACGAATGCTAAAACTTATTACCGGGGTTTACTTATTCCAGTAAGTAAGGAGTTCATTTACCCGAGAACAAATTGTACTTACGGTTTGGATAAATCTTATTTAATATTTGTAAAACGCCAAGTTTTATTTTATTTTGTTTGCATTTCATCGCACAATAGTTCGCTATTTAGTAAAAAGACTGCTAGACCTTTTTCCCCTCAAAAACAGTTTCCTGAGCCACAAAATCTTATACATTAACACAAAAAGCACGTTTCTAGCTCATATAATACAGAAGAAACGACGATGTCAGCCTTCTTGATGGGGTCAGTTTTGTTTAAGTTACTACGTGATCCTTTTATGTGTGTATTTTTATTTCTTTAAATCTATAGACGTTTTTCTCTGTATTTCGTTTGTTTTTTATGCCTTTGTGGGTTTACCTTTTAAGAATGTTTCATCCGTGTCTTTATGTTTGTATTTTGTTGAGGTAATTTGTTTTCTATTTTGCTTCCTCTTTATTGTCACTGCTGTGGTCTGGTTTATCAATGTGTATTTTCATTTTCTACCCAATATTGTTTGTAAGATATTGATTCTTTCGAAAGAGCATTAAAAAAACATATTTATGTCTATTTTTCATCCACACTTTGTTCCTTACCTATTATATGATGGAAAAACACTTCCGTGCGTCTAGATTTTGCATAGTGCCATCTCTGTTCGTAGGTTATTCTCCATTATTTGTTAGTTATGTTGTTGGCTTTTTTTGCTTCTAGTTTTTTGGTCGTTAGTACGGTGTGGTTTGTCATGTGTATGTCTATCCTCTGCCCTTCTTTCTTTATAAAAAAAACATTAGAAATACTATTTATGTCCATCCTTTGTGCGTCCTTTTTTCCATATTCATTACTTTATGGCAACATACTACAGGGTATTTAGATTTACCGTGTGTCAGCACGATTCCATAGTTGATTTTTCGTAGTAACAATAGTTGATTCTTTGTTGTTGCGAGCAGTTATAGTAATCAACCGAGGAAAACAATTTAAAAATAATTCAAGTAGCTTCCCGAAGACCGCATAGAAGAATTAAATAAGTTATAGAATCATGTCGATCGTCCAACTTTGAGGCTGAAGGGATCAAAATTAAGGACTTAACACCATACGGTTTAAAACTGGAAGATTTAAACGAAAATCAGGTTAATTTCGGTTTTGTAGTGAGCGTTAACCGCCTCCGGTTATTTTCCTGACGATGACCTAAGGCCCTATGTCTGCAGCACCCGGATTCCCAGGCGGTCATTTCTTGTGGTTGACAACAACGAACTAACTTTTCTGTGGTCGACAATGTACTGGGATAAAACGCAACAACAATGTTACTTTCTTCACATATCGTTGCGTCTTGTTCGAATGAACCCTGATATGAGCACGTGCACCTCTCCACCTACTTGTTGCACCACTGTTACATGTTGCAGCATTGTAACATAGTGGTGTTGTTAGCCCCTCCTCCTGATATCCCCTCCTGAATTACTTGGATTTCTCCGATGGATTTCTCCAGATAAATTATCCTCTCACCGTCGTGGGGCAGATAACCTAGTTTGGTTTCATGCTCCCTAAAATCAAAACAACAACTGATTTTCACTTTTTTTACATTTCTCATGTACAAACGAACTCGAATAACATGTTAAATAGGAATACACGAGTATTCACCTATAGTGCTGCAGTGTGCCCAGATTAAACCATGTCCGTGCTAGCAATGGGCAAGAAGTGCGATGCAATGGCGTCTGTGAGAATTGTTATAGCGGTCATTAAAGAACCACATTATTTAAACGATGAGAAATGAAGCTGCAATAAGATGCCAATTATAGCTATATTCTTTTAATGTTTTTTCTTTGTGAGTTTGTAACTGCGTGTTTAGTTTACTCCTCTTTCTGATGCCAAAGTAAGAAAAAGAAGACTTCAACAAATACACTTTTATCCATTTTCCTTGATAGCGTTGAAAGGCCAACGAAAAAATTATGTTCCATCCTCAACCTAGAATTTAGATACTCTTATTAGTAGTTATATCGTATATAAAGTTCCATAAGAGCTTTATATACTCATGGTAGGCTACATGATGTAGGCTACATGATGTACTCATGGTGTAGGCTACAGGAAAGAAAAAGCAAGGTAATTTTTTCCTTTATACCTAATATACAATTTTTGTAATTTTATGTATACTAAAATTCGAGAAATAACACGAAATGTATAAAACGTGTTTGCACGAATTTAGCCCATTTTAACCCGAAAATCCTTGGATTTTGAGGACTAGAAAATGGTCGGGATCGCCCTAAGTCCAATACTCTTTTCATCGAGAAACAACAGAAAGCCAGGATTAATTTAGAAATTTTAGTCTTTCAAACTCAACATCCTTCGGTTCGCATTCGTAATTATTTTGCTCTACAATAGAAACATTTCGGTTATGTTCCGATTATAGAAGTTGGCCTCTCAATTTGTGTATCCTTTGCGGTCCAGCCCCCCAAAAAACAATGAACCCTCATTGGGAAAAGCTTGTAAAGGCTAACAAAGGTTAAAAATGAACGGTGAGGAATTGGTTTAATGGAGTGACGACAGCTAGGTCATTAACGCCAACCTAAGCCACAGCGCAGTGGTCCGGGACAAATTTACCTTTTAGTTTCAGGTAATGCATGAGTCCCATAGGTTATCTGACTAGCACAACAGCTCACAATGACATACGTTCACTATTAGTTTTAATTTTTTTTGTATTCTGGTTCTTCTTTTCCTAAATAGGTTCCAAACAATAATGAGGATGCAATCTAAAATTACAGAATAAAATAAATCAATGTGTGCAATACTTAGAAAGTTAAAAAAAAAATAACTAAAAATGCAGAGCCAGCTGCCCCAAAACCTCAAGCTGCTGCTGCAATGTTGGAATGATGTCACCTGGTGCTAAATATACAATACATAGACAGATAAATTGTCGAATACACTTTACCAATGCTGCGTCAGCAGAAAATTTTTCACGGGATTCATTACCCTTCCTCCAATAACAGAAATGGTATAAGTCTCTAATTACACCCTAATATTTTCAAATAAAGTAGCTGGGTATTTTTGATATCAATAATATACTCAGTGCTCTTATAGTATTTGATCACAGCCTAAATACCTAAGTGCCCTGCATGATCAAGCATGTGAGTGCCTAAGGGGCCTATGGCAATTCCCTACACAGATATAAGGTCATGTTATGTACCTGTAACATTGCGTCCCCCCACCCCTTAGATCTAGAATCGGTTGTGTCACAGAATCTTCGAGATTCAGAAAGCTGGGTGCAATACACTCCATACTGCCGAAGACAACTACCTGTTCGTTTTGGGATGCAACTGCACTCCTAAAACTTTTTTGTTGGAGAAACACGATCAAGGTAGAAACTTCTTCCTTGATCGTGCCCATGTGCATAGAAATCAGCCTAAAACCATGTTTGGCCATGCTTTTCTGAATGTTCTGGAATATTCCTGCCAGAAAAGGATTAAGAGCCAATCCAGTGGTGGTGGGTGGGAGAGGGGGAAGACGAAGCACTCAGATCCGTTTTTATTGCGGTTGAGAGAGCTTACCAAGTTGAGATTTAATCACAAAGTCAATGACTTTCGCAATGTATCCATTAATTGTGTATTTGCACTTTGGTCCTGTTGGTGGTTTTTCTCCTGTAGGTTTACAAAAGGCAAGATTTAATTTTTTCATATTTTATAAAAACCATTTTATGTAAATGTTATCCTTTCATATTTTAGTAATATCATCACCTTTGCCATCAAATTACTGTTGTGGCTGTTCGTTAAGTTCCCTAATAAAATCCTAAATAAAACAATTTGGTAGTGCAAAACAAAACAGTTTTGTAGTAAAAATTAGTTCATTTATATTTACACCTTTCGATATGTAGCATTTCGAGTAGGATCCTATAAGTTTGGTACTATAGTTTAATATCATGCAATCATATTTGACAATGCAAGAAACAACAGAAATTCAGGTTGCTGGTGAGACTTCCAATTTGTTTTTTTTTGTGAAAATTGGTCATCAATCTGTGCTGGGTTGTAGACTTTGGGAAGGCAAGACCAATGCAAAAAAATGTAAGAAACTTCGGTTTGTTAGTTTAAGATTTATGAAAATTTTAAGCAACTTTCTGCTATGCATCCGGAGTGGCTTCCCAGCCGAACAGTTTGTAAGAAATAAAGAAAAGTGGCAAAGTCTGTAATTGGCAAAGTCTGCGAACGAAATAGCAAACAAACAGCCACTACGATAAACATGATTCGATACATTACAAAATAAAGAAAAAGGTTTTTTTACAGTAGCTATTTGGTAGTGGAGGATGGAGAGTAGGTGGAGACGGAATGGAAGGTGTCGGGTCTCCCCAGGAATGTACTGCAGGGAACACTCGTACCGGCCAATGGGGGGAGAGACCCTGGAAGCAAGAGTATTTTTAAAGAAATAAGCCTGAATTTTATACTTTTTCCTGTAACTTGATACGAATCTGCTTCAAATTTTTCCCCCCAAAAAATTATTGTTTAACAGGGGCCTTCTGTTGTGGGGGCTTTCGTATCGGTTCCCGATGGTCCAATTCGATGCTGCTTGTATAAATTCTACGGTTTTTCTCATATTAATCCTAACATTTTTGATACCATTTCTGTGTGTGTTGGTAAAATGCTAAGTAGCATTTTTTGGGAATGCTGGTAGTATTTTCGATTTCTCTTCTAGTTTCACTAAGCGATACTTAAGCATGTTTACAGCACAGCAATTGATAAGAGGAGCAGAAAAACAGTTAAAAAATTGCTGTTTCTTTCAGTGAATAAACGATGGTAAATGTCAAGACAATAAATAGAAACCAGCAAACGAAGAAGGAAAAAGTTGTTAAGGTCTTAGGAAGAAACTAAATTATTTGGACCATGATTCACAAACCTTTTCACAATCTGAAAAAATAAATAAAAAGAAGCACTACCACGAAGATACCGGCCTTAACGGATGCAAGCCCAAGTGTATGGAGCCATTGCTCAAACTTTATTTCCTAACAGAATAAAAACAATTTGGTCAATTGATGACGGTAGCATTAAGTTTTTACGAGTAAGCATTGAATAGGGTGGGCATTTTTAGTACAGTTTTGTATAAAAAGTCTCAAAAAATTACTTTAAAAGTTTGGAAAGTGGAGCTGGGTCAGCTCTACCAAACATTTTAACACGTAGTGTGTTTTTTTTTAAATCTTAGAAAAGATCATGTCGACAGGTTTGTAGAGATTAAAAGATGGATTTGTCATTTTACTCAGGTCAGAAAGTAGAGTTGTATCATCAACTGGCGTGCCTGGCATATTGTGGCTATAATGAGGGCTGCGAAGATTATAATGTGTTACATTACGTTTGTTTGGGTTAAGGGGTGAGATATTTTCCTGTGCTCAGAAACGGATCTAGTGAAGCTTGAACTGGAGAACAGGATTCATGAGAAAAGAAATGAACTTGATGTCATCTGCACAGACTTCTTCTGAGCAATAATAATAATCCTTCCTTGATCAAAGTGTAAATGTTGAAAAGGACTGGTCCTAACATGGACCCTTGAGGGACACCACGAGCAATAGTGACGCAACTTTAAGTATTTCCTCTTACTGTTACTCGCTGTTACATTTCGGAATTGACACAGGCATCGATATAGATGACAGCAGACTTGCTGAACCAATAATAGCGAAGATTTTCAATTAATGTGATTGGAGAAAGAATGGAAAGCTTTACTGAATTCTAAAGAAATTAAATAGCATAGAAAACCAGCATGAATCAGGTTTATGACAATATCACAGGTTTCAAGAAGGTTACTAATGCATGGTCTACCTGGCCAAAATCATGTTGAGAAGAACGTTATAATCAGTAGTAATAGCCCTAGAGTTTTTGTGGATAATACGGCTACTGTTTTTGCACGAAGCCTGTAACCTGACATTAAAACTAACGAATGCTATTTATTTTGCAATTATATCCCGAGCGCACAGCGAGAGGGGTATAATTTCAAATTAATTAGCATGAGTTAGTTTTAGTCTGGTTACAGGCTGCCTGCGAAAACATTTTTAGATGTATTATCTACAAAAGCAGCTGCTAGAGGGCAATTTTATTGGAGTATATCCCAATTCAAAATAAATCATAACAAAAGGACTAAACATTCTTTGTGTTATTATTAATATTTATAACGTAATGGCATGTTTTATTAGCTGAACCAATTTATCAGTTCATAAAATAATTTGTCTCCAACGAGAAGTAACGGATGATGCTGCGTCGGCGATTTTCTCCTTAAAACCCCGCATCAACTACGTATTGCTGAAATCCGCCGAGAGATGGCGCTTTGTATGTTCCTGTACTAATTTTTAATCGTTTGCTAATAATTACCATGGGATCGAAAAACTAAAAGACTAATACGGTAAATATTTTAAAAATGTATGCCAATAGATCGCCGAAGAAAAATTATAATAAACTAGCCTAAAAAATTATAAAGTGTGATGTTAAAATACGAAAATCGTAATGAATACGTCTTGTTTTCTAGCTGGTATATTTGCGAGTCATAAGCCGCAGTCATTAACTAGCAGTTGGTGTCTGTTTTAAGCTTATCTCGATAAGTTGCGCATGTGCACAGCAAAAAGGTACTGGGGTATAAACACCCCGATTACCACCCCGGTGCATAATCCGGTGATTATAGCACACTAGGTCGATTATACCCCGCTCCTCTACCTTCCACCATGATAGCAAGAGGGATATATTCAATGAAAGTGGTTGTAGGTTCCTGGTGTTTGATTCTCAAACATGGGAGCAAGCACTAATTTAAAAGATTACTTTTGACCTGCACTGAATAACTCTGATTAAAGGACTTAAGCAGTATTTTAGGTGTTTCTAAAATACTTGACATCTAAAATGATGCTAAGGACACTAAAGTATTATATTTTTCAAGTAGACAGTAAAAAACCACTGATTGACTAATGCAACCAATTTTTTTTTAGGGACATTAAAATGGACACACTACCAGAAAGACGACGTGTTCGAAGAATTTTTGTAAGCAACACTCTTCTGAATTTACATTACACACAGCATATGAAAAAACATGGTAAATTCATTCAGGACACTCTGATATCAGACAGCAATTTTATGGACGTTGCTGGAAGTTGGAAGTTATTGACTAAAAAAGCCTCGTGTTGGAGGCAACTTCTCTGGATAGCTTTAAATCTGGTAACGTTTGCCATCTGTGTTTTTCAAGTTGGTGAACGTGTTAATGTTTACATGTCTGATCCGTCCTCTACTAGAAACTACTTTGCTGTCAACAAAACAATTAATTTTCCTTCGATAATGATTTGTACACAGAATGACATAAGGGATGCTAGTTGGTTCAAAGATCTCTTTGGACATGTCAAAATAATGCGAAATAATGCGACGCTAACTTTTGTCCCTAGCAAAAATCTTACGTTGTTAAAGCAGTTTCCAGATGGAAATCTTGTCAGCCAGTTTCCCAGTGGAATGCCAAGTCAACTACAGTTTCCTGATGGAAATTCACCTTTCAGCCAAGTTCCCAGTGGAAATTCAACTCTACAACAGTTTCCTGGTGGAAATCCTACTTTGAAAGAGGTTCCCAGTAGAAAGCCGATTCAACAACAGTTTCCTGGTGTAAATTCTCCTTTCAGACAGGTTCCCAGTGGAAATTCAACTCTGCAACAGTTTCCTAGTGGAAATCCT
>JAHWFP010092656.1:43849-68016 GCA_023313725.1 Lithobius niger | reverse complement strand
AGTGGAAATTCAACTCTACAACAGTTTCCTGGTGGAAATCCTACTTTCAGCCAGATTCCCAGTGAAAATCCAACTCTACAACAGTTTCTTGGTAGCAATACTACTTTCAAAGAAGTTCCCGGTGGAAAGCCAACGCAACAACAGTTTCCCATTGAAAAACCAACATTTCAACAGATCCCTACTAGGAACTGTACATTGCAGCAAGTTTCTGATGGTACACCAGTTCTACAGCAGGATCCTGGTGAAAATCCTACGTTGCAAGAGCTTCCCAATGGAAAAACAACTCTACAGCAGGACACAAGTAGATACTCCACTTTGCAACAGGTTACTAGTGTAAATACACCACTACACCCTAGTAAGAATTCTTCTTTGCCACAGATTCTTCGTGGAAATCCAAATTCGCAACATACTATGAGCGGAAATCCAGAAATCACTCCATTTGGTCAAAATCTTCCTCCCACATCCGAACAGGAAAAAACTGTTAAACTCAGAGTTATTACCAACAATTCATTTGAAACACTGAATAAATTATTCAAGGATGGTAGTATCACAGTTTTTAATTTTTGGAATGACACAAGTACGTTCTTGAGGTCTGTAAAGGTGAGTGTAATTTGTCAACATTTTTCTAGAACTACAAGGGCAGCTCCTCGTATATAGCCGGTTTTATAGACCATTGTTGTGATTCCCGTTTGCATGAAAATACCGTGAAAACCAAACAATTGCCATTTTTAAGTACTCGGGCGGCCGCCCCCCCCCCCCCCCATATATGGCCGGTTTTATAGAGCATCCTTGTGCTTTCCCATTTGCATGAAAATATTGTGATTTCCCGTACGCAGTCGCTCAAGCTTTCATTAGATTCAGTTAGATCCAGGGTTAAGATACATAGGGGTCTACAAAACGCATGAATCAAAATTTTGTGAAAACTACGATATTAGTTTTATAGAATACATACATTATGGCAGAGTTTATAGAGCATTGCTGTGATATCCCGTATTTATGAAAATACTGTGACGTTACTGCCTCTTCCAATTATTGTTGAAAGACCTTAAAAACGGTTTGTTATCAAAGAGACATAGAGGCGTAGATACCAAATGCAGTCATGACTGAGGTTGTAAAAAAAACATGGCATCATTAGTACTGTGCATCTTTGTTGAAAAGACAGTTCCAAACATTGCTTATACAGACAATTCTAATGAAAGCCACACAAACAAAAGAATTAAGATTATCGAGCTTCCTACTAGGGACTTCAACAGAATAAAGATTATCGAAATTCCCACTATGGACGTCAGCAGAATGAGGATTACCGAGATTCTTACTGCAGACACATTCACAAACAAACCAACGAATATTACGATCTTAATTATATAGATTATTAATCCCTTCCCATCCAGATGTATGTCCAGAATGGTCTCTTTATTAAGTCCAGTGTATACATAGGTTGGTTGGTACAGCGATTCAATTCGCATTTTCGTATGCCTAGCCTCTAACTGGTACAGGCAGTTAACCACATGAACCTGCATTTTGTGATAAAAGCATGAAATTTGGTACAGTGGTAACTTGTACCAAGTAAAGTAAATTGAGCCGAGGAGACATCATGATTTCGGCCTTGAGGGAGCCCCTAGGCCCTAGGCTTTTCCCTACCCCGTATACAAATTAAAAAAATCCATAGTTTTTGTGATAAAAGCTAGAAAGTTGGCAAACTGGTAGATTTTACCAAGCTGAGTAAGTTGAGTAGAGGCTACATCGTGATTTCGGCCTTGGGGGAGCCCTAGGCCCCCCTTTCCCTCTCCCGTATATCATCAAAGTTGGGCCAAGTTTGCTACACAACTTGCTACAACATTTTATCATATTAATGGGGCGGCAATAACACGTCATTTTGGATGATTCACCCAATATCACTGGGGGAGATTGAAACCAAACTGATCTTATTTTTAATTCTAGTGACTACTGAATTGTGTGAAGCATCATTTTTCTTTTAATATAATAATAATATACTTAATTATAACAAAAGGGATGAAAGGGTAGTCAAGGGTTTGTGACCAAACTGCCGACTGCAGACCCAGGAAAGAGAAAAGGTTGAAGAATTCAAGACAATATGTTCTGGCCTGCGGAGAAAAGAATGAAAAACAGATGTAGTTAGGCCCCTTTTGCAGATGGCAAGCGGTGGAGCTAAAATTAAGGCACTGCCGAGGGAGTTCCAGATTAGCATGGCTCTCAGGGCAAAAGTATTTCCGTGAATTGAAATGGGATCCAGGAAAGGCAAGTCTCATACAATTTCGTCACGTCCTTGGGTTTAACAAGATTTCGAAAAGAGGATGCAGAAAGGGTAGCAAAAAATGAACAATTTTGAAAGTTTGGGTAAAATACGTCCTAATCTTCTGCATTCGAGAGTTTCCAATTTTAGAAGGTGATGCCAATGGAAGTACGGCAAAGAATACACGCGAGACATCAATTTAGTGTACCTCTGCTGAACGGACTAGATCCGGTCAATGTCTTTCAACAAGTTAGTTGACTAGACCTGAAAGCGTATTTGAGCAGTGGTCAGCCAATGACCTTATATACACGCAAAGGTCCATACTATGGTTTCTAGAGTCAAAACAGCGACGTAGAATCACTGCTCGACGACTGGCTGCAACAGCAATAGAGTTTACAGTGTGTAGTCAATTTTAAATCGTGTTGGAAGCATACCCCAGATCTCAGAAACAGTAAATGTTTAGAGAAACCAGAAGATCTACCAATAGCAAAGCTGTGACATTTATCTAAAGAGGGAGTTGTTATTCAATAAACCAATAAGAAATGGAGTTAATACAACATTACATATGAGATGTATTATCAGAAGAGATCATAGGAGAGTGACGTTTCAGATCATTATTAAACCTTTCTTAGGAAATGGTGCATTTTTTTACAGGTCAAGTCATTAGGAAAATAATAAAAAGTAGTGGCCCCAGAACAGAAACCTGAGGCACGCCACAAATGATATCCCTAGGTGAGGAAAACTCACCCTCCACAATAATACACTGATATCTTCCTACATCCCCGCCCAATGAATGCAGAGATCTACGACAACAAATGACCTTGGAAACCAAGAAAATGAATTTTGAATAATAATTTACAATCAACACCAGATTGGAATGCTTTTTTTTATAATCAAAGAAAATGGTATGTATAGGTTATACAAGTCAAGTGCTTCCGACCATTTATCAAGTCCCGAAAGCAGTTGGTGGATTGCAGATCTGCCCAGCAAAAAAAATGATCTGGCTGTAAACGATTAAGGTCATTTATACGTTTCATCATACCATCGCGAACAAGGGATTCCATAATTCTACAGGGCACGACTGTTAGAGAAATTGGACGATAATTTCGTGGATCAGAAGTGTTTCCTTTTTTAAAAATTGGCACTCCATTTGAAGTGAAAGTGCAGAAGCAATCTGATCACCAATTTTTTTTAGAAAAAGAAGAGAAACCAGCTGGGTCTATTGAGTGACTAGACTTATGTCCACTTATGGTTCTGTAAATGTCTGCCACCCCAAAAACAACCACAATGCAGAGTGGCAAAGCAGGCAGTTAATTAAAAGTGCTGTGCGAGGGGATTAACGAAAACCGTGTGACTAGAAAACTGGTAAATAAAGGCTACAGCCTTTTCCGAAGGAGAAGTAAGTAGGTTTCCAAGGACATAAAGGGGAGGCAAGGAGCGAACGTTTTTAAAATTTAAAACAATAAAAACGGAAAAGCGAAAACGCGTTTGAGTCTTCAGGACTTTTCCCACAATTCAATAGCAATTTTCTTAACACAATATGAATATGATTTCTGAAGGGATGAGTAGGTCTGAAGGTTTAAATTGGTTCTGTTGGCCTGCCAATGGTGCCAATTGACCAAATTTTAAAAAAATTAGATGCTTAAGCATCTAATTTTTTTTAAATTTGGTCATCTCCCTAGAATGTTTACCTAGTTTGTCCAGACCATGTCATGATGTGTTTGAACAGAGATTATTTGTGCAATTGCACAATATGAACAGGAAATGGTTCCAGGCATGATTAACATTGGTGAAGAAGCCGAGTTCAACACTCCAATTTACATGGGCAAATAAATTTAGTAACTTTTTGAAATCAGTGTATTTTTTTGGCGGTTGAATGGAGTCAAAACTTTACGGTGAAGTTTGAAGTATACCAATTGTGATCACAAGTACTGAACCGCTCGCCTACGCTGGTGTAAAAAATGACCCTTTCATCATCTGTAAGAATAACGTCAAGAAAGTTTCAAACATGGGTTGGCTCAGTAACTAACTATGTAAAGCTATATGAAGAAAGTTTTTCCAGAAAGCTATTTTGAACATGTTCACAGGACGAAAATGTGTTCCAAATAACAGTCGAAAGATCGTCATTGAGTACGATATTTTTTGAGCAACCTGGAACTAACGTGGATCTAATATAAGCAGCAGTTTTGGAAAGCAGGTAAACATCAAATCCATGAGGGATCTAAGACAAAAAAAACCATTAACACTAAGTGACTCCACGTCTTCAGGAGAGCTGCTCAAAAAAAAAGCAAAACCCCTACGGTAGATTAAAGCAATCCCGCCTGCAAACAAACCTCGAGTCCGACGAATGATATTAAGGGGTTCTCGATTGTGGTGTTGAGTCAGGTTTCGGTCACAGAAATTAGATCGCAAGTATTAGAAAACAACAACAAGTGGAAAACATACAAATTTGCGTAAAGGCTACGTGTCTTAAAAACCAGAAAATTAAATATGTGGAAGTGTTTCAAAGTGAGTTTGGATTGTAATCATTCACATTTGTGCGATCCAACAAAGTGCTGCAGCAGTGATGATACGGCAAGGATGAAGGGGGAGAAAAAAGTGGGGTTTTATTGACACATTTAAGTTCCCATCTACGTCTTCAAGTTTTCTTATGGGGTTCCAACGTACAGGGTAGAGTTCTGCCTGGAGATAAGACGGAGTAGCTCATCAGAAAGTATTTTCTTTCCCTAATAAGTTAAATGCACACCACCCCTGGCCATCAACGACCTATTCGAGCAAACATGTCTGTCCAATGGGTTAAAATTCCTATTTTCACTGATGCATCGGTTATGGAAAAGAGAGTTGACGGTTGCAACCTTGAAATCGGATTCCTTGAAACGGGGAAATAGTCCAATTAAAGAGACTTTGAATTTAGGTCTGGTATCGTGTACCTCACCAGCAATTTTCGGAAGGATACCAATATCTGCTTCATGCTGGTCGAAGTGAATGTTATTAGACCCTGCACAGAATTCAACGTTTACATTATGGTCAGTAATTCTGAGAATCTACTCTAATTTAAACGAAATTTGTTGGGGAGTATAGCCTGGGAAAGTACATGTGATGGATTTTGCATTAGCATTTGATCTAAGAGCATGTACATTCGAATCTCCAATGTTAACAACTTGGTCCGTAGTGTTGCATGGGATGCGACGAAAACTTGTAGAGCCAGTCAGGTTATATTTACTTAGGCGTGCAATTTGTGCCTAGTGGGGTCGAACATGGTGATGTTTCGTTGCAACATTTTCAGCCAAATCATCTGACAATGGACGTATCTGTAAAGGCAAAAATTACAACACAAAGCTCCACGCATCAAACGGGTGAACAGTACCTTATATTTCGAAGCTGTCGTAATTTGGCTTCATTATTCAAAGACATAAAAATAAAAAAAGTTAAAATAAAAACACATAGCTAACACACAAGCACTTCACGTCAGCCTGCCATCTTGCCATGGATCGATAGTACGCTCTACTACCAAGGGTTTGGGAATGCTGTATCATCACGTCTTGACTCGCGGGAACTAACCGTCTTGTGCAAGAATAGTCAATAGATGGTACGGAAACAAGATTCTAACGACGCCGGGGTAAAACGCTCCGACAGTTTGGTAGCAGTATTGGTAGACTATGACCATGTTCAGCAACACATTGAAAAATAATTACCCTCTTCATTATTTAGCAAGTGGGAAGGAACACGTTAGCCTAAGTCACATACCATCCGAGAAGCAAGTCAAGAGCGGCAAACCTGCTAGTGACTGTGGCTACATCTGTCTATAACTCCTATGGTGTTTGAAACCTCAATAAAAGCGGCTGAAGCATAATAGGTTTAACAACGCAAATTGTGTTCTACTTAAGATGTATAAATGTTTCTGTCCGATTTAACAGTGGCCTAATTATTTCCTGTTTCCCCCAACGATTGGATACAGCAATAGCCAGGGCACTAACCGAAGATGGCTGCACAGGGCTGGGGGAGTTGCAGCCGCATCCACGTAACCCACCGCATCCATACAAGGGAATTCCTACGTTGACTGGCCTAGAAAACTTTAAAGCTTGGCGAACGATGTTCACCTGTTTAAGCCAGGAGCGAGGGTGGATCCCGGATAACATGGAACAAACCCTCCAGTAGCACCGGCTGCAACCTGAGGAGATCCAAGCTTTGACCCAGAAAAAAGCTGAGTGCAAGTTGGCTTTAATGCGTACCTTGACGCTGATATTGGACATTCATTTCCATAGCGTTGTTTTAGCACAACAAGTTTGGGAGCGAATAATCCGAGATTTCGTTCGACAAGATCCGTTCCATCAGATGTATAAGCTAAGAGATTTAATGACTATTTCTATGCTCCCGACAGAGGATGTAAATACATATATCAGACGAGCAAGGGGACCGATGGAGGAAGTGGTGGCGACAGGCTTTGGGACTGAGCATGAGGGATGTCTCTGTATATTGAGAGGCGTACAACATCCTTCCTTAGTTATCACCAGAGAAACGTTGTTACGTTTTGGCAGAGCATTGACCATCGCACTACTGCATACAGAGCTGACGGATTCCTTAAAATACCTCTCTCAAGAACTTGTCCCCTACCCGAATATTCTCGGAGCAATTCCTAGTGCAGCAGCGAATTATTTGGGTTCATCACCTTTTCAAGTTTTGTCAGGAAGGGTGCGAGATGATAGTCGACAGTACCCACAGCAACTTGGGCCCAGGGTAGACGACCAACAATGCAGGAACGAAAATCAGGGTGACTCTAACCATTTTTCGGACCACAACACGGGACGGGCTGGTCGTCATGTGGCAAGATTGTTTGAGGATATTAACCAAAATGCGCAAAGATCGTATCCATGGAGTGCGGCGGCGCATCAGCAACAAACTTTGCAACGCCAGTAACAGCACCGAGCGAACTGCATTTTTTGTCACTCAACCCAACACAGTTTCCGAACCTGCGACCAAGTACAGGACAGTGATTTCCCACAAGGACCTAGATGTCGACGATGTTTCGGATTTGGGCACATGGCTAGAACGTGCGGCACGTACGTACCACAGGGACTTAAAAACCCCCAAGACCAAGATTTGACTCCCGTGGTGAATGACCATGGGCATCGAGGTCCAAAACGCAATCAATTTGTGCCGAGACCAGTACAAGAAAATAGCAACCGAGTTTCATTTCTGCGCACGCATGATCATGCATTTAGCGTAAGTCTGGCAGGGAACAGTGGGACTCAGTGCTCGGATGGGAAATTGCCATCTGACGTGTAAGGAACAGGAACGTGTGCTCAAAAATTTTATCTAGTAATTACTTTAAGAGTGGTAATGCTATTGTAGGAGTCGCAGAGACCTTTACTCATGATAGTGGATCATCGCTTTGTTATATTGACCCATTGCTATAAGCAAATCCAGCGATCGAAATATCCTCGGGTTAAGATTGCATTGGCATTGGACGGGGTTACCGATTACGCAGTATTGATTGGAGATATTCGTGTTACTGGTTACAACCGTGCGGGTAAGCCCCTCCGATGGCCAGTGATATTGCATAATGTCATTGAAATGCGGACGGCTGCTAAAAATCTTTTGTCTGCATTTAGGCTGTTAACGTCAAACTTAAACAGCAACATACGAAACCAGGGCGTATGCGTAAGGCAAAATACGAAACCACACAATGTTGTAATGTTTAGGGATAGATCAAATCATTTGTTTAAAATATTTGTAGAGGTTGACACTATTTATGACGTGCATGGGCAAACAATAGAAAGGGAAATTAATAAGGCGTATGAGGAGGACGAGGCAAATGTTATTTTTGGATACCCGGAAGATGAAACTGAACCCAATCCTAACCTAACTTATCCAATTGGTGATTTAGGGTACCAATCGGTTGATAAACCCGTCGTTACAGTTTCAAAATATTTGGCCGCGTCCTTCACACAGGGCCAGTTTGCAAATATTTCATGTGTTGATCGTGAAGGAATTGTGATTACTGCACATCCCCATGAAAGTAAGCCGCAACTTTTGAACAGTTATGGTGCTATTCCTAGGGAAGGGTATCGTGCTTCTCGATAGCGTTCTGCCCGATATTGCACCTATCGGCAGCTGAATCGCTTGTTTGCTCCTTAGTGCGATTTCGCTAGATAATTTTTGTTTATCGCTGTTGGCCCTGAAATCAATTTTACTTGCTCGCAATCCCGACGTCACCTACTAAACGTCTTTCTTCGTCAGTTATAATGACATCTTTTGCGATTATGAGCAACTCTACTTGCTCGCGACCTCACGTCACTTGATAATTATGTTATTCCTCTCCATCATTAATTTATTATGACGTCATTTGCGATCATGAATTACTCTTCTAGTTCGCGATACGACGTCACTTACCTCCGTCGTTCCCTTGTCATCGTTCTTGACGTAAACCCTGCAAACTAAAATGAATAAAAAATTTATAAATCCCACTTACCTAATTAATTTGGTTTATTGCCTTTAGGGTTATTAATTGTCGTGCTATTTAATTTAACTGAGTTCCGATCTTTAATTAGGACCGTTTGTCTGTGTTAAAATTTATTTTTGGTGAAGTCTGTCACCTGATATGGTAATTTAGGTTCTCGGTGTATAACACCCGACCTTTGTAACCTTGGTGTGCTTGTGTCTGTCTTGATTCTGTTCTGCTTCGTAGCTGCTTCATAGCTGCATCATTGTTGGCTTTTTATTAAATTTTAACAATTTTTAATCGTCAGTTAACTATGCGCGACTAAGCTCCAGCATCGCCAGGTTGCCTGAACCCCGTTCCATGTAGTGTTGTCAGCTACTGTGAAATCCTCAAGGAAAAGATAATATGAATAACTATTTTTCATTATCTTGATCTGATGAGCATATACCACGAAATGGATTTCCATACGTTACTGTTAGTCTCGTCTCGTATGGCAAGGTTTGGCAAGTTTTGGGTTCGGTCCTTATCTATGACAACTCGGTTGGGTTAGCAACTGGTTTGGTGTTTTAACTATTGTTTCTTTTGAAATATTGTAGTAGTATTTTGGTTCCATGAAGCAAGCCTACCCTGGAATAGATTTGCGATAGTGGCAGGCCGTGGGTTCGACTCCTTCTCGTTTTGCTCTTTTCCTAGGAAGAGGTCTGATAACTAACCCATTACGTGAAGCGAGTTATCATTAATCTACTACTTTACTTAATCCCATTGCGCAAAGCTATTGATGAATCTAAGGAGAGTCGATTACTTTGTCACGTGAGGCCCTGAGGTCGAATCCAAAGCCCTAGAGCTTTATAATTGGGGGCCTGTCCGTGATTTGAACCCGGGACCTCTCGCAACCCAAGCGAGAATCATACCCCTAGACATGAGGCGCGCATGTTAGGCTTTATTTTATCTTCTAAAGGCAACTCATCCGACCCGGCAAAAGTTGAGGCTATCTCAAAAATAAAGATCCTCACTACCATCAACCAGGTTCGAAGCTTTCTCGGAATGTGTAGGTTTTTTCGACGCTACGTGTGTTCCTATTCTTTGTTGGCTAGACCCCTTTTTGAAATGTTAAAAAAAAACCAATGCCAAGTTCGTGTGGTCTCCCGATTGCGATCTTGCCTTTAAAACACTAAAGGAGAAACTTGTGACTGCCCCTGTCCTTGCACAACCTAATTTCACCAAGCCCTTTACGATCCGGTGCGATTCTTTGAAATTTGGGTTGGGCTCGGTCTTATTGCAGGATGGTGGAAGTAGCCCTCAAGTTATTTCATATGCAAGTCGTTTGCTACGTTCAAATGAGGTTTTTTCCCAACGGTCGAAAAGGAGGCCCTTTCTGTGCTTTTGTCGGTCGAACTATTTAGGCCCTATGTCGAATTAAATAAGTTCACTGTTGTATCTGATCATCTCACCCTTGAGTGGCATAAGAGCGCTAGAGGGGGGGGGATTGAGGCTTATTGGCGCGTCGACAACTTGGTCATTAGCGCCAACCTCAGTCACAGTGCAGTGGTCCGGGTTGCCACTGCACCACACATTACAGAGATGTTATTCAAACCCCTAATCTAAATCTTGTCATACATCTGTACCTCCTGCAAAAATTGAAAAACACCGGACAGGAGGACAGACTTATCGCCCAACTGACGCGCAATGTCATGCGGAAGATGGAACCGATGGAAGAGCGCTAGAGACCCTACTGGTCGCTTGTCTCGTTGGGCCTTGAGACAAGCATGTTTCGAGTTAGATATTAAATACACAAGTGGGGCCTCAAACACAGTTGCAGATCACCTTTCACGTTTTGCTCTTGTAACCTCTGAAGGCATTGTCAGAAATGACGATGTTGATAGATTAAGAATTGTGCAACGTGCTGACCCTGTTTTAAAGCTTGTAGCTCACTTTAACGAAAACGGTACAAGTCTTCCCACCACCACAGTTGGAAGGAAGGCTCATCGGGTTTCTTACAACGCCTCTATTAAGAATGGTGTTATTGGTAGAACCTTTAGGAATAGCATTGGTGCTCTAATCCCTCCCTCCGAGCTCTAATCCCTGCTGTGTTCGAATCCCTCCCTCCGAGCGCATGCACATTTATCGTTGCGGCTTATTTAGGTCCAGTTACAAAACACATGGGAGTTTTGAAAACTATAAAAATCAGTCAGAACCATTCAACTTGGTTTGGGATGGTCCGTGACGTCACCAACTATATTAAGAAGTGTCATACTTCTCAGACTTGTAAGAACAATCCGTCGTCTGATTGTGGATTAATGGGTGCCGCCCCCATATCTCAGTTACCAGACGACACGTATTATATTGATGTCTCTGGCCCGTTTTGCCGTTCTACTCGTGGCAAGAAGTATTTGTTGATTATCCAAGACTCCCTTGCTAAATGGCCGGAAATTTTTCCCATGAAAAATGCAAAAGCCATCACTGTTGTTGAAATTCGTGTAAAAGAGGGGGGGGGGGATTGAGGCTTAATGGCGCGTTGACAACTTGGTCATTAGCGCCAATCTCAGTCACAGTGCAGTGCAGTGGTAAAAGAGGATTTTCTCTCTACGGCCAATGTAAACCTCTCGTTTCAGATAATGGGAAATCGTTCTTAAATGGAGTACTTGGCTGCATTGCACGCATGTTTGGAGTTAAACAGTCCTTCTTGAGTTTTATTCACCAGCAGCTAATCAGGCTGAGCGTCTCATCTATACAGTTAAATAGCTTATTCGTACTCGGATTAGTAAGTCACAAAAAAACTGGGACTCTGATTTCCACATGATCGCAATGACGCTTCGTGCATCCTTGTCAAGAACCACTGGATATTCGCCATCTGAACTTTATCATGGTAGAATTTTACGTTTACCTGGGACCATTGACCCGCGTTTACTTACTCTCCTCAATAAAGCCTCCGAAACATGGGGTTGTTAACATGTCGAAGCGTCTCGCTAATGCTATTTCTAATGCTCGTTCTGCTTTACGCCATCATCAAGACTCAAATCGTGCTGGGGCTGACGAAGGAAGGAAGCCATTCTGCTTTAAGGTGGGCGATGAGGTTTTACGAAAAACACACTTTATTTCTGATAAAGCGAAATCGTTGGTACCCTGGTTTGAAGGTTCTTTCGTGGTTTTTGAAGTAGTCACTCCTCTCACTTACAGACTTAAAGATCCTGTAAAAGGCAAGATGCTTGCGGGAACTACGCACCTCCTCCAATTAAAACCGTATTCCCAATGATGAGAGTCATTTCACCCTCCCTCTCCTCTCCCTCCCTTTTGCGCCCTCTCACGTTTAAATTTTTTTTCCTATGGCTGATGTGCGCGGTTTGTTTTTTTTCCCTTGAAAAAAATATATGACTATCATTGTAATCTTTTGAACTCAACCTTTCTTTCAACTTTTCTGGTCTCCTTCCTGTTTTTTTGAATGATGACGTAGGGTCGTAAGTTTCCTGTTCTAGAATTTCTTCGGGGACCTGTTTTTCGATTAAAACCTTAAGCCTAGAACTGTTTTTTCATTTCATTTTTCTCCGCTACCTTTTTATGTCTCTTAAGCCCCTCCTCCATTTTTTGGTGGTGGTTTGGCCTTTGTGATTTCCCTTGTGTGTTTACTTAGGATGGCACTATTTTAGTTCATAGTTTCCTGTAAGCTCAGTTGAGTTTGTTTGATTCGCTTTGTACTATACTTTGTTTAAATCTTTTATTTTTGGATTATTAGTTTGCATGCCCCTTACTTGTGACGTTAGCCTTTTGTGTTTGTTTTGCACCTATGTTCCTATCTGCTCCATGATGTGTATAATTCCCAGGTAGTCGGACTGGTATGGTCTAGGATCCCCTGTTTGTCTCTTGGCCCTGGCAATTTAGTTCTTGGATTTATTTCTTAGCCTAGAATTTTCTTGTCTGCCCTGAGCTTTTGTTTTTTCCCAATACCCCTAACTCTTATAGGGATCCTTTTGTAAATTTTTCACAAACTCTTGTCTCTTCCTCCCCCTCCCTTAATTGGAAGTGTGCTTAGCCTAGTATTTCTTACTTTGTTTATCTTTTGTGAACTCTGTTTCGTTTTGACCTGTGCAGCTGTACTGGGTAATCCACGAGAGTTACACTTGTCCTGCCCCCCGTTAATGTTTTTCGGTTTTCCCATAAAATGACGTGGAAGGTGTGATTGTGGTCTGTGGTCCATGTTGTGATTTTCCGTCATTTTGAATTGTTGCATACCTTTGTTTTTTTTAATCTTTTGTCCCTGTTACCTTTTTTTCATGTGTTTTTTTTATCTGTTTTTCCCTCCTTTAACAATTTCTTGCCTTCTCTTTTTCTTGCCCCTATTCTTGCTCGATCTGTCTTGTGTACCCCTCTTTTGCTGCACTATTTATTTTTCCTCATTGTTATTTATTGCATAAATGCCCTCTTGTCTCTTTTCTCACTGGGAAACTAGCTGGCTCTCGTTATCGGGAATTGGTCTAGCTTGTGATTTACATGGCGTTGGTTTTTTTTTTTATATATGGTGCCTTAAGTGCTGTTACGTATATTTTTTCCCCAGCCTTTGACTATTGTCAAACTGAATTGTTCGGAAGTTTTGTTTGCTTCTGCTTTTGGGGCTTGAATTACATGAGGTTAATATATGGTGTTGATTTTTGTGTATTACATCTTAACACTGTTTATGCTTAAAGTATGGTAGGTTATTTGATAAGCAAACAGGGTCACTACTTTGGCGATTTTTTTATTCATTGTGTGGAATGTTTAAACATAATTAATTTTAAGTCTGGTCTTGTTGTCACATCCTTGTGATAAGTGTTTCCCTTTTTGTGGTGAAGGACCACCCGTTTTCGACAGCGGGGCTTTATATCCTGCTTCTCAATAGCCTTCTGCTCGATATTGCACCTATCGGCGGCTGAATCGCTTGTCTGCTCCTTAGTCCGATTTCCTTAGATAAATTTTTTTATCGCTGTTGGCCCTGAAATCAATTCTACTTGCTCGCAATTCCCACGTCACTTACTAAACATCTTTCTTCATCAGTTTTAATGACGTCTTTTACGATTATGAACAACTCTACTTGCTCGCGACCTCATGTCAATTAATAATGTATGTTATTCCTCGATGTCATTAATTTATTATGATGTCATTTGCGATCATGAATTACTCTACTAGTTAGCGATACGACGTCATCTACCTGCGTCATTCCCCTGTCATCGTTCATGACGTAATCCCTGCAAAATAAAATGAATAAAAAAATATAAATACCACTTACCTAATGAATTTGGTTCATTTTCTTGCATTTAGAATTAATTGTCGCGTTATTTAGTTTAACTGAGTTCCGATCTTAAATTAGGACCATTTGTTTTGTTAAAATTTGTTTTTGGTGAAGTGTGTCACCTGTTATGGTAATTTAGGTTCTCGGTATATAACACCCGTCTTTTGTAACCTTGGTGTGCTTGTGTATTTCTTGATTCTGTCCTGCTTCGTAGCTGCTGCGTTGTCGGCTGGCTGCCACGAGGCTGCTAGTTATTTTACTTATGTGTTTTTATTAACTTTTAACAATTTTTAATCGTCAGTTAACCATGCGCGACTAAGCTCCCGCATCGCCAGGTTGCCTAAACCACTTTCTATGTTGCCAGCTATTGGGAAATCCTCAAGGAAAAGGTAATACGAATAACTATTTTTCATTATCTTGAACTGATGAGCGTTTACCACGAAATGGATTTCTTTACGTTACTGTGAGTTCTCGTAGGGCAAGGTTTGGCAAGTTTCGGGTTCGGCCCTTATCTATGACAACTCGGTTGGGTTAGCAACTGGTCTGGTGTTTTAACTATTGTTTCTTTCGAAATATTGTAGTAGTATTTTGGTTCCATGAAGCAAACCTAACCTGGAATAGATTTGCGATAGTGGCAGGTCGTGGGTTCGACTCCTTCTCGTTTTGCTCTTTTCCCAGGAAGAGGTCTGATCACTAACCCGTTACGTGAAGCGAGTTATCATTAATGTACTTTACTTAATCCCGTAGCGCGAAGCTAACGATGAATCTAAGGAAGGTCGATTACTTCGTCACGTGAGGACCTGAGATCGATTCCAAAGCCCTTGACCGTTAAGTGAAGCCGCTTAATTCCCCTTGCGCCAATCTGTGGTATTAATATTCAGTACAAATTAAACCTCTTTCCTTTCTGTAGCGTGATAATCCTTCCAGACCACCATATTTCATTACGCGATGTCGACACCTCTATTTATATTGTGTAAAATTCCGACTTCCTTGTTGACTAAAAACGGTTGAGGCTTCGGCGCTGAACTGTCCTTGAGCTGCTACATTTGTCTGTACTATTCCCAATTGTGTAGACCTCCTTGCCCACTTAACTAAAATAAAAAATAACTGACACACAACCTCCGGTTTACCGAGTACCCTCATTTTTTACTAATGGTAATGTGCTTGCCTTTTGTTGGTTATAGGTTTGGCGTTTATCTTGCTTGCTAACTCAATGATTATTAGTTAACTAGTTTTTTTTTACCTTCTCTTGAGTTCAAGCGGCTTTAGAACCCCGCACTGAATCCGGGACCTTGAAAAGAACCCCCTAGACTTTTTTAACGACTTCTCCCCCACTGCCTCCTTCACAGATATGGGAAGGTATCATTTTTCCCCCCACCCCCCAAGAGCTTTTAGGGGGCTGGTCTTGAATTGCTAAATTACAACACGATTAACGTACATACTGATTGCCATCCTAGTATAATTGAACAGACGTAGTTATGAGCAGGAAGCCTCAGAAAATTTAATTCATGTTGTCAATGATAATTTTGTAAGTCAGACATCGTTGCGTATGACTACTAGTATGCAACCTGGTACATCGTTAACTGCATGTCAGTCACCGGTAGTTTTGCTTTCTACTAATACTGAGTGTAAGCCATGTAAAGGTGTAATATGTCAAAAGTCAGCATATTCGTGGGACAAATTTAAAGAGTCCAACGGTGGAACTTCCTTCCAGTTCGGGTGGGGGGGAGGGTCCTCCCTGCGATAATGTATTGTGTCATTCACCATTTAAAGTTGCGATATCACCCCCCATTAATAACTTGGTTGATGAGTCTGGAAGTTCTACCAATCTGAATATGCAGGCTTTACCTACTCTGACTGCCTCAGTGGTTTCTTTTCTCCATCTGTGTCAATTGTACCGGATGTTAATGTGTCCCCAGTGCCTTTTGTTAGGGCTGAAGAACGAGATTGGAGATTTCAAGGTAGAGGTCTACCCAATTTGTGTTGTGAAACTCAAAGCTTCTCGCCAATGCCATTTTACCGCACATGCATTCTTTTCCCCCTCACCCTCTGTCAATGGGGCATTTTCGAGTGGGGGGAACGGGGGGTGCTGCATGTCATTTTTAACTCACCTTCTTCGAATTTTGGTCCCACGATTTTAGTTTCCTCAGTGACGGAGGAGGTTAAACATTCAAGTGAACAAGTTGTTGGTGCGGACGGGCTGGGCACTTTGAATGTTGAAAGACATGATATTTTGGACTTTGGTGTTATGGACGTTCGCGAATCGGGTTTGAATAAATGGGATACACTAGACTGCGGCAAAGCGTGTTTTGCGGTACGGGAAAGCTACAAGCCACTATAGGTTACAATTTCCCTGGGGGGTAGGTTTGGGTCCTGTGGGCTATTCGGATGCAACATGGGGTGTTACAAAGGATAAAAGTTTTCAGGACATGCCGTTAAATTAGCAGGTGGGCTAGTTATATGGAAATGTACAAACCAGAAGATGGTCACCCTTAGCGCTGTATAATCAGAAGTGCTGGCCATGACGGACTGTGCTATGGACCTCAAGTGGGTCTCGGAGATGGCAGAGGAATTCCGGTATAAAAACCTGGTGAGTTCCCCATCGTCCTTGCACTCCGATAGTCAAGCCGGTATAGATCTCATAAATAGCCTGTCGAGCAGTACCAGGATGCGGCACTTCAGCCGTAAGGTATGGTTCCTTAGGTACCTAATTGAATGTATGATTATTGTTTTACGGTTCATGGCAGGTGTTGAGTTGATGGCTGATGTACTGACTTGCCCTGTTATTAAAGATAGGCTAGAGAAGTTTAGATCAGACTTTAATATCGAGCATCAGGACCTACGGCCGTCACAGGAATAGATTTCAGCTAGCTAAACATTTACAGGGTCCAATCGTTATTTTTCCTTACATAAGGATCATTCTAACTCTATTAAACTCTCTATTAAACTCTCTGTTGAGCTAAGGAGTCAACTAAAACTGTTTTGCCTAACTAACGTTGTTTTATTTTATGCGCTTTAACTAAACCATTAAACCATTTACAGTTTTTGAGTTAATAAATCGCTATTATTGTAGTTTAAGCCGGTTCCCTCCTTTTCCCCCAGACCTATTACTGGGGGAGGGGAATCTGCGGGACGGTAAGGCTAACCCCGGCTCGTGCTCACTTTATGTTTCCCCCAGTACCGGTCTGGTGTGACTGGTTGAGTGTAAAGTGTGTAAATTCTAAAGGTGTAACACTAGTGTCGATCTAGATAAGCCATTGTTGTAGCAGTGCATGCTTGCCATTGCTTAAGGGGATTGTTGTAATAAGTCGGTGTGTAGAGCTTGACGTTGTAAGGAGTTATGAAAGATACGTTGTGTATTGATCTCTGTTAGTGGCTGAGTGTGGCTTTGTCAGATATTGTTGTTCTACCGGCTGGCAATTGTTGTATCCAACCCCCTTTGTACCGTGGTTACTACGGTACTGTCTCCTGTGTTTTTTTTTTGGTTGCAAGTACCTCACGTTGGTGAGACGTGTTTGACAGGACTGGAAAATTAAGCTTGACTGCCATTTTGAAGGCCTAAACATGAAGGAATCCAGGAGGACTCCCGAGGCGTAATCGTCCTGACCCTCAGTATGGAACACGTAAGCATAAGCAAGCCCTTAATATGTATGTCCACAGCTGAAAAGCGGATAAAGACATTGTGTGGAACAGAATAATGCAAGCCGCAACTAACTGAAAATAACCAAGAGATTGTGCCTAACACCCAACGGAACGCGATGTATTCCGTCCCCCACTTGCAATTATCCCTCGAAGAATAAAACTTCTGGACCCAACACAACGTATTTTCCTCCTTCCCAGCTTAATGTAATGCTAACGCGTTAATGGCCCCACGGACCTCATGGTCAAATTACAGTTCGATGCCGTGGATCGATAGTACGCTTTACTACCACGGGTACAGATGTATGACAAGATTTAGATTAGGGGTTTGGATAACATCTCTGTAATGTGTGGTGCAGTGGCAACCCGGACCACTGCACTGTGACTGAGGTTGGCGCTAATGACCAAGTTGTCGACGCGCCATTAAGCCTCGCTCCCCCCCCCCCTACCACGGGTTTGGGAATGCTGTATCATCACGTCTTGATTCGAAGGAACTAACCGTCTTGCACCAGAATAGTCAATAGCCTATATGGTACGGAAACAAGATTCTAACGTCGCCTAGGTAAAACACTCCCACAGAAACTTCCCATGAAGGAGTTAGAGACAGTCTCTGAATGTACTTCAGGCAAAATATTTCTGTCCACATTTGAAACAAGGTTTGGAAGAATTTGGGAAGGAATTGCACTAGTCTGATTTCGAGCGATAGATTAATCATTAAGGATTGGTCAAAATTGACAAATATGGCCATTTTTTAATCAAAGTTGTGGGTTAATGAATCATTTTTAGATGTCGAAGAACATGTAAGTGATCATTCATAAAGTATGTCATGCTATTTTTGGCCAATTTTTACCCCCTCCTTAACCCTAGTCACATTTTATCACACGTACTTGCACCTCCCTGAGTAAGTATATCATGCTTAGCCCGACCCTACCACTCTAAATTTTTTTTCCTACCATGCAGTTGTATGGGCCTGTACAAAATCCTAAAAAACGGGCTTAGTTTGTTGGCCATGAGCCTGTTAAAAATTACCAGCCACAATACGAGGAAAGGGAAATACTCATATTTATGCCCTTTTCAACTCCTAAAGCTTTCTCGGAACGGACCTTCTAGGCACTGGAGACATGTCATATTGTGTTTGCAGAAACTGGCAGAAAAGTGAAATCTTCAGTTCAAGCCTTTACATAATGAGTTCTTCCTTTCACTGCACTTTTCCAAGTATATTGACAGGTTCAAACCGAAGTAGTTTTATAGTCCTTTATAGTCCCGATTCCTGAGCATATCATTTACGTAAAGTTAAAGTATTACATTTTTCCTTGAACAAATAATAAAGGTTTTTAAAAATGATCGGCGTGCCGTCACATTTTTTATAATGCCACATTTTGTCACACTGAACTGACTGACCGCCCTCCCTTCCCTCAGAGTGTGACGTACTTTATGAATAATCCCTAACTCCCCCCTCCCTCTATTTGCGTGGGATTTTTTTGTCAGTACCTTCTTTTTTTGACCGCCCTCCCTTCCCTCAGAGTGTGACGTACTTTATGAATAATCCCTAACTCCCCCCTCCCTCTATTTGCGTGGGATTTTTTTGTCAGTACCTTCTTTTTTTGACACGGTGCAAGTGAAAAATTGCAAACAATACAAGATAAAAAAAAATAAAAAAATCCTTTACATTTTTCAGTCTGTTTCCACCAGTCCCAACACAAAAAAAGGAAAATCTTTTTTTTAAAAAGGGTCACCAAGAAAGTCTTTTTTCTTTTAAAAAATAAAAAAAAATATTTATCTTCGCTTGTTGGTGACGAAAATTGATCCCTCAAAAGTCCAAGTACCAGCGATCAGCAACCTGGCCACCCCACACAAATAAAACCGTCTACAACCTACAAACGTCGAACACGAAGCTCACAGTTGCCAAACGCGGAAAGTAGGTCGCCAAAGGGGATGAGTGGGTTTCACAAATCGGCGACACTTATCCAAGGTCATGGCAGAAACACAAAAACTGTCGAACGAAGCACAAACACCGGAGCACATTCACCAAACAAACTTAGGCTACTTGCTACCTGTCTGATATAGACGTGTCATATCTTTTGACAGATCTATTTCAAAACATACTACACATCTATTGAAATAGATGTCTCAGAAATAACGTTAGGCAAATCACTTTAATAATTGCACTTGATTTAAGGAATTTTCGCAAGTCTAACTATTTTCTGCTAGGGGATGCAAATTGTGCAAGCAGCAGGTGGTCTGCTTTTTCGATTGGAGCTCTGCATAATGGTGCAACGTCTGAAGGACGTTCTAGATTCAAATGCTTCGAACCCGCCTGGTTAGCAATGGTTCAGTGCGAGGCGTATGGCATGTTCAATAAAGTTATGTTGGCAGAAATAGTGAATAAAATATGTACAGACCACCGGATGTTACAAGTGATTAAATTAGCAATCAGAAAATTACTTGTCTGCAAAGAAATGGTGAATTTTAGATTTCTGTTTAAGGAATTATAGCCACAGCTATCATAATTATTTGCTCCTTTTGGATTTTCAGATTTACAGAATTTGTCGGTAGTGAAAATGAGCTTTTCATAAGAAAAGGAACTTGCGCCCAGTTTTCCAAAAAACATGCATTTCAACAGTGTATTTTTTTATTATCTCTGTTGAATGTGGAAGGTTTTCTATGGTGGGAACGAAAAAAAAAATAATTCTACTACTTGTGAGTTGAAGAGAATTTCATCCATCTTCGTTCTTCATCAAAATTATTAGGTTTTGGTTTCCGTGCTTTGACCCATGAAAAATATTTACATCAGTAAAATATTTTGAAACTCGTACTTCATACAACTAATTTGTATTTTTTAGGGGGATACGCACAGTAACCATCAAAAAATTATCCTCCTACAGTAGTTTAATGTTTGTTTCATTCATAAAAATCATGGAAGAGAACTCCGCAATATAATGATCATAGTGAAATGAAAAAGTGAATATTGTTAAAATAAAGGATACAGTGGACTATTGAAAGACATCTTGGGTGTTGGGTGCGTATAACTTCTTGAACTATGTTAAGTGGTAAATTTACAAAGTACTTTCTTTTATATTGAATTCGGAAATAAAATCTCTTGAAGACTTGAAAAAATTAGAAATTTTATGAGCCTTATAGATCGAATATGATTGTTGACTAAGAAAAAGAATCAACCGAATTCCTGATGAGTGGGACTTCTTGCATTCCTGATGTGCCACTTTTGTGACATAGTACTGTATTTTATCTCTTGTCTCGTTCGTACGTTTTTACGTGATCCTCTTTTCACAGGGTTTAAAAATTCATAACCATTCCCTTAAGAAGTTAAGAGGGTTGAAAACTTCATGCCCCATTTTTTTGCATTATTCTCTTTCCCCTCTTTCTCCCGTCGATACGTAATGACTGGTCCCCTACTTGACTTGATCTACCGCTAAAACATCTGCATTGGGTCAGTATTGAACCGATTTTTCTACACGGATTTTTCTTTGCTGAACTTACAACTTGACAAAATTGTTTAAAGAGTTGTTTTCTACATTCCAGGTCGAAAGCCTGCTGCAAGCCGAAAATTTTGACATATCCACAACATTCACACCGTTAGGATCCTGTTACACTATCACACCATGTAAGTTTAGTAGATACATGCACGGCACCTACTATCAGTGGTGTAAGAACTGAACAGTTGGCCTGTCAATGTGATTCATAACATCGCAGTCGAAATAATATTTGAGGGTACGACAAGGTTACAAAAATCATAATACAGCACCCAAAAATGCGTGAATTTTTTTTATCAGAAAAAACTATGACCATAAAAAATCCAGATGAGGCCTTCAACTTTATTTTATTTCAATGTATTAGAGTGTAAAATAACCCCTTTCGTTTGTGAAGAAGACACGAACATGTAAAAAGTGAGGGCTAACCTTAAAACACAACCGTTTAAACCAAATTTTCTCAGAGAACTTCTCATAGGGTGCTGTGGAAATAGTGACATTACTACAAACGAGGCATTGTTATGTGAGTTGTGTAGGTGCTACATCACAAATTGGGCGTTACTGGTTACGTTTTCTTGGAAGCCAGAGAACTACATGGGCAAATAGAAACATCATAAGGTTTGCACGACCTAATTATTACTGTATCTTCTTACTTCCCTTTCCCATTTCCAATCCACAAGAAATTAAGCAAGTTAAAGTTGAATGATCACTTCAATAAAATTGGAGATGAGGTTTGAAACTACTTAGTATAATTTTTTCCTATGATTAAAAAAGGGCATTTCTTTCTTATGATGATTCATTCACTTTAGACTTTCTTTGTTTGAAGGACACTTCAGGTAAAACCAGGAAAAGTTTGGGGTTAAAGGGTTACCACTCGTTTAAGAGAAGGAAGTGAGGGAACAATACTTGAAATCTATTTTTTCCCACTGACATTAAATATTCTTCCCTTCTTTTGTATAACCTCCCATTTTTTAAAACTCTTACTAAAATAACACATAAATCCAGAAGAGAAAGAATTACGAGATCGCCAGTTATTTAAGGGCATTGAGGACGAATAGAAAAGAAAAAACAAATTTAAATTATTTGTTTTATCACCGAGTAAAGACATTCTTTCATGGGCTTTCTACTTTTATTCTTTGCGTGTGAACGAGACTTTTCGTAAACACAGGAAGAGGGAGGGATAGAATGTACGCCATTCTTGAAAGAGGAGAGGGTACGATTAGGGAAAAAAGGAAAAACGAGAAGTACAGAAACAAAGAAGGACAGAAAGAACTGGATAACTGTTTGTGTAAAGGGTAACTTATTTTAATATTGGAAAACACGTTACAAAATTTGATGCTTATCGATGAGTTTGGGAACAAATGTCTAGAGAAACTTTTTTTAATGAAATACTCAATCCAGTAAATAAATATTTTTAATAGGTTAAGGCAAGCATTGAGACACGTTTTTAGTCGATCAAGTTTTCTTGAGCCAAGAATCCCCATAAAGACAACTCAACTCACTGGATAACTCAAGCATTCTTGATTCATTCTCTGCATCTCACAACATACGAGCAATAATGATGTCATCTGTGTATGGGAAGATTTGATGTAAGATAGTTTATCATCCTCTGAAAAGAAGCTTGCAAGTTGTGGAGCCCAAACATCAGCACCGTAGACTAATCCAAGCCTCTGGGTCAGATGAATGCAGCCTTAACCTGCGACTTATGCAGAGGAACCTGCCAGCACCGACTGAGCATATCTAAGGTTGTGATGTATTTGGGTTGACCAATGATATCAATCCACAGGTACATCCTAGGGAGAGGGTAATGGTCATGAGCAAAAACCTCATTCATGTGCTGGTAGTTAATGCAGAGACGCTACTTTCCATTATTCTTCGGCTGCAGAAAGGCCATAGATGCCCATGGACCCTGTCCCGTGGGGCATCCAATAGTATGGCAGGGAGATAGGCGGACTGTCCCCGGCTCAATTTGATGGTCAATCAACGTAGTGTGGCCAGGATCATAGAGAACTTCTGGGATTTCTCCAAGGACTGTAGCATAACCTTCTTTTGATCATTCTTAAGATCACTATGTTCACGTGGTCCAACAAACATTGAGAATCATGTCTGTTCACAGACAATTAATTGAAATGTGCCTCCACAAAACAAACCCAAATACTGGAATCTAAATCCCTCCAGCCAGACCTTCTTGATGACCAGTGACCACTGTTCCATATTGATGCATAACATCAGAACCATTCAAAACAAGAATTCACCAGATGTTTGGCAATAACACATGGATGAAAGAACGCCTAACCAGGCAAAGAAATTTTGAAGAGAGCCCACCCTAACGTGCAAAAAGAATTACCCCCAGCAAAACAGATAACCTCTTGCAAACAACAAACTGCTATTCCCTGTTATCTGAATAACCGTCAGTAGTTAGGACCAATAATTGTGTAAGCAGAAACCCCATCACACTGACCAATAACCGGTTCACTGTTAATCTTCACATTAATCAGTGTTGCCTTCCCCAGTTTAGAACCACTCAACAGCTCAAAGTGTTCCCACCCTTTAGGTTCCCTACAGTTTTATCTGGGACCCCTCCTTGTGACTACAGGCATCCCTGGCCCATTTCCCTGTTTAGACCTATGCGCTGATTGACTACCTGTGCAATGCTTAGGGAAAGTGTGAGCAAAATGTTTAGCCTCCCCACAGACGTTGCATATCTTTCAGAGCTACCATTATTTTGGAGTCTGTCCTCCTGTCCGGTGTTTTTCAATTTTTGCAGGAGGTACAGATGTATGACAAGATTTAGATTAGGGGTTTGAATAATATCTCTGTAATGTGTGGTGCAGTGGCAACCCGGACCACTGCACTGTGACTGAGGTTGGCGCTAATAACCACGTTGTCGACGCGCCATTAAGCCTCAATTCCCCCCCCCTCTCAGTTTCCTGAGCTCACCATGGAAATACCTTTGCTTTGACTTCTGCTTCTGGCTGTGTTAACTCGGCTGCAACTTCTACATGACGAGCATCTTCCATCAAAGCCCAAACAGAAGCAAAGGTTTTGATACTTAACATAAACTTCAAAGGACAGAGCAAGTTG
>JAHWFP010092656.1:0-43839 GCA_023313725.1 Lithobius niger | reverse complement strand
AACGCCCTAGGATATCTTCTACATACTTGGCTACCAACTTTCCTTCCCTTTGACGATGATCACTGATCAATTCACGGACCACGCTGTCCACATTAAGTGGTTGAATCTGGTCTGACAAAGCAACCTTAAATTTGATCCTAGATTGGAAAGTGGGCTGAGCAACAAACTACTAAAAAACTGCACCTGTTAGCTTAGTTAATAAATAGTCAGCTAAGAAAGCCTTATCCAGAACACCCTGATCAATCTTCAATAATTGTTCCATGTGGATTGAAAATTATTTGGTACTTGTCCTGCAGGCGAGCCTGCATAAGGTTCTATAGTGAGTTTAGGAAATCTACGAGAAAAGCTCCTCAACCCTAGTGTGACTAAAAATTGGATTTGGAGTTACGGTCGAATGGCATCGTCACACTTCTGGTTAAATATGATCGAAATAGAAATAAATATGTCTAGGCTGAAATCAGTTGACATCTGGGGTTTATTGCTATGCTACGTTAGAAGGCTTGCCACGACTTTTCGGCAGTTGATGTTATGGAATGTTTGCCTAAAAACCTTTCTGGCTTTCCTTCGGTATAGCCCTAAATTTAAATAGGACCGACCAGCACAATGCCAGAAGAGCAGACCCAAAACCGGTCCCCGTTTGTCGAGCAAAAGTAGAGAAGAAAAAAGAACTATAGGAAAGCCTAGCACGTGAATTTAGGTTAACTCGGCTGCAACTTCTACATGACGAGCGTCTTCCATCAAAGCCCAAACAGAATCAAAGGTTTTGATACTTAACATAAACTTCAAAGGACAGAGCAAGTTGCAAGTGATCGTCCTGACCTTATACTCTTCCTCCGCTGGCTGCTGCAGATGACAAAAACGCCCTAGGATATCTTCTACATACTTGGCTACCAACTTTCCTTCCTGTTGACGATGGTCACTGATCAATTCACGGACCACGCTGTCCACATTAAGTGGTTGAATCTGGTCTGACAAAGCAACCTTAAATTCGATCCTAGATTGGAAAGTGGGCTGAGAATGCGTTAGCATGCGTGGGAAACCTTGCACACAATTTTATACACAATCTTTTACATAGCTTTATATTGCAAAACAAATTCCTATATAATGAAAGAGGTCACAATATTCCACTGGTCGCCCCCAGGGGCCCAGTGCAGTAGGAAGAGCCAGCACTAAACGAACCTGAGGGCACAAAGACATCAGATGCAAGACAAGCTGTATGCCAGGATGATGGTGATGAAAATATGAGGGTCCCATGTTCCAACGAACCAAGGCGCATCGTGTAACAGTGCCAGGAGGTAAGCTCTGTCCAAGGCCAACAGGGAAATAATAGAGGACTGGCAAGTTCTGTCACTGTATCCCATATTGACAGGGGTGGCCAATACATTGTTGGAACCCTGGGGCATCTTTGACTGGTTTAACGATGGGGAAATGTCAAGCCTCAATAGCGGTAATCCTGTCTTTTTTGCATTGGTGGATTACTCTGAGAGGGTTAATCAGGATTCTCCAACATTCCTGGCCAGACCTCCACACCCCCACCCCCAAGTTGAGTTTACCTAGACCGACCCAGTGTGGCGAAGGAGGCTTCGTCAGATAATAACGCATACTAACACCAGGAGATGACAGTAAGTTTGAAATTATTAACACCCAAAAGCAATACAATAAAATTTTCACCAGTGTGGATGACTATGGATTTACGACGATCCAAAAATACTTGTCTTCCCTGTTTCATGCCCAAAAAATGATCAATTTGTGAACCACAAACAGCGTAACTTCCAAAGGTAGCCAGAAACCCATGAACAAAACATAATTTATTTTTGCTTGATGAAGCCCAACAGCTTTCCTCAATTCTGAACTTAATTTTAAACCTAACAACCCAAGCGTAGTGCTTGACACGAATGCAGCATAGCTTCCCAATTATTAACACTAGATCTCTTGGAAGGCCATTGCTAACAGTAAACAAGCCTCCATTTGATGTAAAAATCTGACGCACTCTTTGAACCAGGAACATTCGCTACTTGAAAAAATCCTTCCCTGTTCATCATTGACTCGGGCTGCTTCAATTAGAACACGTGTGCTATGTCTTGATTCTCCTGACCTTTATGCCCTAAATACCCGAGTTCCCATACTGCATACTTCGTCAACCAACAGACTACTGGCCTCACATAAATGTTGGTAACTTGTATTTTAATTCTAGTAATGTGACCAGCTCACAACTTATTAGAATTCATGTATGGTGGTAAGCACAAACCAACAACAGTGAGAAAAATTAAAAGTTAAACATTAAACAAACTTTTCCCAGTTTCAAACTGTAGTACGGTTTCATGAGGTAAATGTGAAGAAACCTTGATTTCAACATGTAAATAAATTATTCAAACTTTACACAATAACCAGAACAGAAAAACTAATTCAGCAGTGCTCAGTTTCAATACTTATTTTTAAAGAGGTTGTACCTCCCTTTTAATTTATGGAGTTAGGCCTCAGTCATACACGGCCTACAATTCAAAACTCAAGCGTTGACACATTTAACAAATTCCTGTCCTAAGGTTCACAAAGGTTTCTTCACAGCCTTTAGCAAGCTTTTTCCCTTGAAACGTACAAAAAAAAACCTCTTAAAGACAAATTGCAATAGGGCTTCATCCCCGTTTTGCCTCTACTTCGAAACGACGGTTTTCAATATTGCTTTAAAACAAGTAGAATGAAACAAGGGCAAGCAACTAAATTAACAGATAAACTCGACATAATTTAAGCAAATAATCAAGTGTCGTTTTGGCATTAGCGTGTACCAGGAATCGTGTAGAAAACTATACAGTTATTTGCAAAATTTCTGTGATAGTATATTAGTTCGACTTCGTTAAGTTTCAACAAACTTGGTCAAAATCCCCCAGCGAAAATACCAAATACGGACCCAGTTTATATATATCACCAACAACACATTTTTATGACCCCAGGCATCAAGCCTCAAGGTACACAACGTAACGTTTCGTACTCATAGTTTCCATACAGCAAGTGGGTAATGAACGTTTCTCCAATCCTGAATTCTCCAGACAAACGCAAGCTGTGATTTTATTGCCGTGCCGACCCAAACGGGAAAATGCTGAAGACAGCCAGCCAGGGTTCTTCTCGTAACGAGAAATGCTTATGGCCGGACCAGTGCCTTTGAATTGGCATTGGCTACCTTTAATTCATGTTGTTCGTTGCCATGTACAGCAACACGGACGAACAACAACCCACATCGTCTTCAGAAGGGAACAGCCAACTAGGCCGATGCTCGATGCCAGAAAACCAAGACGAAAAAGTGTTAGACCTCCACGACCAAACCAAAACCACCACCACGCCAACTACGAAAGAAGTCACGACGTCACACACCATGGTAATGACTACCACACAGGTCCCACGCAATGACAATAAACAAAGACAAACAACTTTACATAATTATTTGGAAGAACTACTTTGAACGCTATCGACTTAATTTATCTACATATCAATTCTTTCGTCGTTACGGTTTAGAAAATCGTCCCGAAACTTGTGCAAATGCCTATTTTTTTTTATTATTAAAATACGTTAAAACGCTACTCACAGCAAGCTAGATGCCATCACCATTCTACACGATAATACCGCAACAAGAAAACCTGATTTCGACCGCCATAGAACTAAATGGAAATTACATTCGTTTACTTAATTTTCTTCATGTAGCAAACACCATTAAACCTAGTAAGTAGTTTTATTTCTATATCAATATTATTTACAGCATGAAACACCGTCCGCAGGGGAGTGCTATTATGTATATCAAGAATTTGTGCTATCAGAAATAGTGTGACGCGAGCATTTGTGAAACATGGGACAGTACACCAATTTTCTATGTGTGTAATAGTGCGCGCAAAGCGTGCCCCTGTGGACTGTGATTCTGTCCACAATATCGATACACACCTTCTGCTCCTGGAAATGAGATAATTTCCGTTTGCTAATGTTCTGGTCGAAATCAGCTTTTCTTGTTGCGCTCGCATCACGCATCTCGCAGTATCGCGTCAGTAGCATTTTATAGAGTTTTAATAATTTTTAAAAAAATAAATAAGCATTTGTGCAAATTTTCGTTATGATTTTTTTAACCGTAATGATAAAAGGAATTGATAGGTAGGTGAATTAAGTCGATTGCATAAAAAAGTAGTTATTCCAAATATTTGCCCAATTTTACAATTTCGTGTAAACCAAACACAAAAACTAAGCAAAGGCCAAAAAAAAGTCACTAATTAATCAAAAAAGAAAAACTGCTGTTTTGAATCGAGCAACAGTATTACAAAGCAATAGAGGAACTAAAACTAGACTCACGCCTACACAAAGCCAAGACATGCAGTCTAGGCAGCAAAAATAATCTTACTGAAATTTTCACTACAACACCTAGCAAATCGTCGTATCTCTCAGTACATTACTAGTTATTCTTCCTTTTTTCTTGATAATTCCTGGTAATTCTTCTTCATTTTCTGGCATTTCTGGTTCATTCTTCGTTACTTTTTGATAATTCCTGGTAATTCCATATTACTCCCGGTCAATTCCAGGTAATTCTCGGGCAATTCTTAGCAGTTTCTATTATTCCTTGTAATGCTTCGATAATTACTTTAGTTTTCTGAATTCTCAATAAATTTATGTTAATTCACCATCATTTCTTTTAATTGCTCAGAATTTGTTCACATTATTTATTATTATTTTATTATAATATTTTTTATTATTATAAATTCCCAGTAAATTCTGGATAATTCTGCTTCAGTCTCAGCAAATTCCTGGCCTATTTCTGGTAATTTGTAATAATTACTAAAATTTCAGGTTAACAGCGACCAATTCACCAATTTAATTTTCAGCAACTATTTCACATACTTTTTAAACTTGAAAGAAATCGTATCATAAAAGCATATTTTCAAAATGCTCCCCAATTTCAAGCCGGCACGCATTACAGATTAATAACGACCTTTACCTTCACTATTTTAAACTAGTTCGTCTATGTTCTAAATTTGATGGAAAAAGGACAATTAAAAAAAAACTATTTCAAAATGGCCACCTAGTTTCAAAATTTCGCCCTTTACAGAATAATAACAACCAATTCACCGTTTCAATTCATTGCAATTAATTCGTCAAGGTCCTAAATTTGAAAGAAATTGTATCATAACAAGGATATTTCAAAACGACCATCGAATTTCAAATGACACTTATTACAGAATGATTAACAACGATAATGGTACCAAACAACCAAACAATGAATGGAAACAAACATTCGTTGTTTCAACTAGTATTACCAGGAGGAAATTAATAAAGCATACGCAGTATGCGAGGAGTACCTTACTTGGATGATTCCGCAACCGGCATTTACCGTTTGTCCTGCCATCGTGCGACAGATTTAGGCCCTACGACTAATAGCTGCGTTTGACTCCAGATGGCGAAACTGGTATTGAGCGACAATACTTAAAGTTGCGTTTTGTGAAGTTTAATTTAATTAATATTTTTAATCCAAAAATGGTGTATTATAATTTATCCTGTTTTGTATAAGATTCGGATTTTGTAAAATCTAGCCAATCCCAAACAGGCTAGTAAAGCTAAGTTGGGCCATGGTTTGAGCAGAGCTCACGTTTTGGTCAATTCGAAGGAAAACAACAATGGCATCATTGTCTATCGCTTCGCCGACGAACGTTCGTTGTAACTTGCGCGTATTGACAGTTCGAGTAGATATATGAAACAAATTACAACGCTGACGAGTGAGGTAAATCATTCTAGAACCGCTGGAAAATCTCGAAATGTAGTATATTGCGACAGATACTTAAAATCCACTCGAAAAAAAGACGGCGTTTCAGTGGTTAGGCTTAGCCATTAACTGGTATTACAAGTCAATCCATTACATGGAGGATGTTTGCCCGTCATGATGATGGCTTGTGGAAAGCGAGATCGGATTGAATAGAATGGCTGCGTGATACCGGATTGAATAGAATGGCTGCGTGATACAGATCGAAGCTATAATTCATTGGTTTAAACTATAAGTCAAAGTACGTGAAAGTTCAATTTAACAACTACGTCAGCAAACTACCTTCTCATTCGGCTACGCCAATTTTGTAGCTCAAGAAGAAATTAATCTGTCAACTTTGTTTATTTTGTCACCCACTCATTCTCCGAGCTCGGAAATGGTTAATCCATCGTGCTAATTACAAACCACACGTCTTTTAAAATATATACACGCTGTTGTTTATTTAAATTAAATAAACGTATCGTTAACACGTCTGCACGTTCCGTCAATAAAAAGAGCAAGGTTTTAAACAAACTCCCGTCGTAGCATCCAGGCACCGTATCACGTGATATCCAGTGTGTGCTTCCTTGTAGTTAAAAAAAAATGCCGCATAATTGTAAGGCCACTCACTCAGGGCCGTAGTTACCCAGTGGGGGGGAGGCAAGAAAGACTGAAGAGGGCGTAAAAGAGATTATCCAAGTATAATTTTCTTTTCATAATTTTTTTAAAATCGTTCTCGTTTTAATCTGAAGTGCAAACTTTAAAGATAGACTTCATTCTTTTGTTGTTATGACGGGGGGGGGGGGGGGTAAACCTTTGGGCGGGGCGTAAAGTCACCAGTTTTAAAAAAATATTGCCAGTTCCCGCCCCCCCCCCCTTCCTACTCCCACGTCCTTACACACATTGGCTTTCACTGTAGATCCCTACGCTAACACTACGTTTTTCTTCGTGGAGCTAGCTTTGTTTTATTTTAGTGCTCATCGATACACACTTGTTTCAGTTTAGCTGATCGGTTCTCAAAAATTATGAGTGCCGTGTTTTGCACACGAAAATAAAGCCCCGGGTGCTCATTCGAGAAAATATCGTAGGCGAAATTAAATAAAAAATGTGTTACACTAGCTTATATGACCTAGCAGCTCTGAAACACCACTCTCATGCGACTGTGACTGTGCTCCCGTACCACTGCACAGTGACTGAGGTTGTCGCTAACGACCTGCTGTCGACGCGCCACACCCCCCCCCCACCCTCCCCAGCACCTCGCGTTGAAGTACCTCAACATTTCAGTGGCCAGTGGCGGCATACTGCTACCCCCTCCTCCCCTGACCTGCAGCCAATCCGTAGTTGGTGGGGCGGCGGGGGAGGGGGGAGCCAAATTGTGACGTATAGATACGGTGGCGGGGGAGTGGGAACACTGAGGAAGAATCTACGTATGCTTCGTTCGCTGGGAGGTGGGGGAGGGGACGAAAAATTGATTACGTAAGTGAAGCAGAAGTAGTACATCATTGCAAAGTTTCATCGTAGTTAAATAAAAATAAAACCGGAAGAATAAAGCAGGAAGAACCGGTGTTCCTTCACGTTTGGGTAAGGTGTGGGGGAAAGGATGTAGCGATGGTTGGGGAACAATTATTATTGGACACGTAGTAGATACATTGAAATGTCTTTATCGTAGTCAGTGAATGCCAAAAAAAAAAGCAGCAAAGTAATTTTAAAACGTGGCTTCGGAAGAATCTTGACAAGCAAACTTAATTCAACAGGTGATACTGCGTCAGGTTTTCAAACCCAAAACAGTGGATTCTGAAAAAAGGGAGAAGTAATTCACGAGTGGCCGCGTTAATGTAGGGAGTATGGCCGTAGACGCATACAGGAAGGTGGGGGGGGGTAGGCGTCTAACTCATAAACGTTTTTCTTTGGAGGTGGGAAGGTGGAGGAAGACATAATTGGGTAAGCAACACGTTCTATGCAAAGGTCTGTAATGAAGAACATAATGAGAAAGTTAAGTATTTTAAAACATGCCTCCTATGTGGAGTTTTATTGTGCATGGTGAGGGGGCGCTAAAAGACGGTTGTCGGGGGGCTGGGGCATAAAAATGTGTAATTTGTACCCTCCTCCCATTCCCAGGAAAATGTTTATTTACGCCGCTGGTTGTAGGTAGTCTAACAGTTCATTCCTAAAGCACCGAACAGAGCGAACAGGACGCACCACTGTTAGAGACAGTTTGGCTCCAAACTTGACGTCGCGCGTGCGCAGTGATGTTGCGTCAGCCGTTCAGCACCTTCGTAAACTACACACAGCTCAACAGGCTCAGCAAAGTATTCGATACATCAAACCTTCACCGCAACCAGACCTGTGCAACCCCGCTATGCCCGGTACAAGGAAGAACGCCAGAAGGATGGTAAATTCAGGGTTTATTCCAGGGCCACGCGGTCTGTCCTCAGGAGATGTTGTCCAATGGTTCAAGGATGCTCTGATCAGGGCTACTAGCAGAGTGGCACACTTCAGGAAGAGTTCTTAGCTGGTTAGGGACTAGCTCCCAGAGTGAGGCTGCAAGGGGCTGCAAGGCCTTAAGTACCTAGAGCTACAGCCAGTACCTGCCACTGGTGGCGCAAGGTACTTCCTGTATTATATCCTGGTATCCCATGATCCATCTCTGCTAGCAGCTACCCCTAGGGGCAGGCAAGGCCAGAGCCATCCAGACCACTGATCCCCAGGGACTGGACCATACATCAAAGTACATAGCATTACTGGAATACATCAATAAAGATACAGAGTGTACAGAATAGATAATATGGAGCCATAGCATCAAGGTAAAGAGGCCCACTAAGGCCCTAGCTTAAAGAGTACGAGGAAGCTGTGGAAACCGTCGTTGCAGAGGTCCCGCCCTCGAAAAGAAGCGCCCTCGCTTCGTTAAGGTAAGTGAAAATTATTTATTAAGCTAAGCTATTTTATATACACAATAATCAAAGTTCTCAGAAATTATTCAAAAATAATACCAAGAAGGCGCGCATTAACAACAAGTTAACATTAAGGATGCTATGGGGACGTTTAAGCTTTTTATCTGCTAATAATTTTATCGTTTGACTGTTCCAGCAGGGTGACATTACCTACGCGTATCAGTAACGTTTTTTGTAAGGTCTGGGAAATCTTTGAGCGTCAAAATTCAGACATTATTCCCGTAAAACCCGCTACGCAAACTTAATTACTTGAACATTTTCACGAAAATTATGCAGAAGCAAAAACGATTTTTCAACATTCAAAATACAATCACAATCAATCAGTGCAAAAACAGTCAAGGAAAAAAAACTAAGTGCACGATGCACGAAAATTCACTTGAGAAAAAAAAATTGTAACCATTAATGGATTTGACCAGGATTGGCTAATAGAAGTGACCAGGCGAGAGCAATGCCAAATTGCGAACCATCTCAGGGAGATGGCTTGCTGGGGTGGAGGTTTGAGCATGCGCGAGCTAACAGTTTTGACGAAACATTCATCTCTGACGATGTTGAAGTCAATCAAGCCTCATCAACACGGATATTAGCAGGGAATGTGCCAACCTGTCTCCAACAGTGGTGCGTTTGGTTCGCTCTGTTTGGTCGGTTAGAAAGGTGCCGTAATAATGCAGATTGACTGTGGGGTAGTTGGTTGCAATCAGTGCATAGGACGAATGCTGCTGGACTACAGATGAGGCAGCAGTTTGATGGGCTATCGAAGTAATGCACGATTAGAATGGCGTATTACGTTAGGTTTAGCAACTTAATAAAATACGTAATAATATATAAACAAACTTGTTTGTTTGTAAATAAAGACTTATCACTAGCAATCACATAACCGCTAAGTCCATCAACTCTCATCGGCTTGGGGAGGGGGGGGGGAGGAGGGACCAATGTTTACATGCGTGCCTAACCAGTGTTCAGAAGAAAAAAAAACCGCCGTTCGCTTTCCAAACTACAGAGGCTCGTCACAAAATACGAGTAGGATGGCCTGCCGGCCTAGCAATTCCACAACCGCTAAGCCGTACCCTGTCCATCAAGCTCTCATCTGGTGGGGGTTGGGGTGCGGAGTTTGTTTACACGTGTTTCTAAGCAGTGTCTAGGAAAAAAAACCGACGATCACTTTCCAAACGGTGAGAGCAGATAGCGAGCGTCGTCTGCTCAAAACAAACAGGGATTAAATCTGCGAATTGAAACTGGGAAAAGAAAGAACCTAGAAACTAGAACGATAAACCAATGAAGAACCCTCAAGTATGCCCAGCTCGACCAGAAATAATTACAGTAAAACACAAAATTTGGTACTCACCATAAAAACCAACACAAATCGCTATAGGTGTCAAGAACCCTAGTAAGGCATTGGGCTCCAGGTGCAAATGTTTAACCACATTACACTTCCACATTATATACATATATATAATAATCCACTCATCCGTTAATGGGAATAGATTATTTAAATTAAGAGCTCCATTTCTATTTGCAGCAATGGTCCAGGAGTCTAATTTTAGTCTTAGAAGATGGTGTTTTTCACTGTGGATCACTGATGTTTGAGGGAAATCTGGCCAGTGTCCTGTTTCACTGAAGTGCGTTACCAGGGCATTAGATCTGTCACTTGCCTCAACAGCATCAAAGTGTTAAGCTTTCCTTTTTGCGAGTGGACGCAATGTCTCACCAAAATATGCCCCCCCCCCCCCCCGTGGAGGACCCCCATGGTGGGAAGAAAACCCCCTTTTTACCCACCGGGGAATGACACGGTTGTCCCCCCCCCCCCCGCCGTCACAGAAAGCACGGGTTTCCAATTCGGCTTGGCCATTGCGGATGGCCTTGCGAATAGATTGAAGGTAATTGGAGACTGCTCGAATACCATTCTCAGCAAAAATGCGTTTAACTGGAGCAAAGACAATTGGGAGGTGGGGGATTACTGTCCAAGAAAGCAGTTCATTCTGTGTGGGGGGGGGGGGAATTGCGGCTTAATGGCGCGTCGACAACTTGGTCATTAGCGCCAACCTCAGTCACAGTGCAGTGGTCCGGGTTGCCACTGCACCACACATTACAGAGATGTTATTCAAACCCCTAACCTAAATCTTGTCATACATCTGTACCTCCTGCAAAAATTGAAAAACACCGGACAGGAGGACAGACTTATCGCCCAACTGACGCGCAATGTCATGCGGGAGATGGAACCGACGACGAACACCATCAAGATGGCGACAATCAACAAGTAAGTGCCGAACCGTAAGTGGCCGTCGACACCAAGAACATTCAGGAGGGTCAACCCCCCGCAAAAGGAAACAGTGAGTAAGCCGGGTGTGACCAATTCGCAAATGGGCCAACACAACCTCCTCACGGCGACTGCGGCGACACGCCGAGTGCCACTCCTCGACAGTGCCTTTAATGGCCCGTAACTTATTACCGTCCTGTCTGTCCCACAAGGTTTGCCAAAAAGCGCGTAACCTCAGACGCAGAGTTGGAAAGGCATCTGAGGCAACAAGGCTGAGATCCCTACCGAGAGGGCCAGAAAGGGCCCCTTTCGCAGCAGAGTCAGCTTGTTCATTCCCTGCTATCCCAACATGGCCCGGGATCCAGCAGAAAAGCACGGTTTTCCGCTGGCCAGGCAAGCGGGAAAGCAAAGCTTGGATACGTTCTGTGTGGGTTTGGTGGTTGGGCTGTCTTGACTTTGCTCGAATTTGTTTATGGTCGTTATGATGGTTTCGCGAAGGTAATCATTTTGGCGAGCATCGGCTTGGTATGTGCAATGGCGGATGGCTCTGGAGATTTCGCTCCTCAGGATGTCCAAGAAAACCGATCTGGGGTGGTAAGACTGTATCAATTGTTCGAGTGATTTGTGACAGTTTGATAAAGTGTGTCGTTGCACAGTGGCCATTTGTTCCGCGGAAGATGTGCACATCTAGGAAAGCGAGCCATCCATTTGAAATACCTTCAGGGAGCGGCTGTAGAGTTGGTGGTTTAGTGTTGAGATTTTCGCACTATGCAGTAAACTGGATTGATGCATGAAATTGGTTAAGTTTGGTCCGCACCCTCTCAACAAGGGAAGTGTCTGTAAGGAATGCATAGATATCATCGAGATACCTACACCAATAGAGGGTGTTATTACGGAACAGGATACTGATGCTGTGGTCAATCTTGTCAAGGACTAGGTTACACAAGAATCCGCTGATCGGTGAGCACGCTGGGACACCACCTACCTATAGGTATGTTTTACCCCAATACATAATGTATGTTGTCTTAAAAATGGCTGGGATAACATCCACCACATGGTTCATGGTGAGGCCTCTACGGTCGGCTTCTGGGCCTAGGTTTAAAAGGTGTTGTCGAGGGTAGAAAGGAACAGTCGTTGCTGGTGGAAGGGTACAAGGATACAACATCAAACGAAGCCATGCAGCCACCATTGTTCGAGAGAGGAAGCTTCTCCACTGCAGCATCAACTTCAGAGGGATTCTTAACTGTAAAGCCACATTGAATGTTCGATTTAATGATTGGGGTGATGAACTTAGCAAGTCCTTCATTCACGCTGTATTATTGTGGGCCACGGTGATTAGGCGCATTGGGTGCCCTTGCTTATGGACTTTAGACTGGGTAAAAATGAATGGATCAACAGGGCATTCAATCTGGATTTGTTTTGCTGTCGGCGGGTCAATGCCACCTGAGGAAAGAAACGCATTGACTAAATTAGACACTCTCTTTTCGTATTGCAGGAGAGGATGGGCCAGTAGCTCTTGGGCATGCTGAGGGGTGAAATCTCCAGGGCCATCAGCCATTGCACATATCAAGCCAATGATCACCAAGAAGAGAATCGTATCTTCCACAAATACCTCCAAAATGGTTACCATCACGAAACCATCATAACGGCTATAAACAAATTCAAGCAAAGCCAAGACAGCCCAACCACCAAACCCACAAGAATGAACTGCTTCCTTGGACTGTACTCCACCACCACCCAATTGTTTTTGCCCCAGTTAAGCGCATTTTTGCGGAGAATGGTATTCGACCAGTCTCCAATTCCCATCAATTGATTCACAAGGCCATCTGCAATGGTCAAGCCGAATTGGAAACCCGTGCTTTCTGTGATGGTTGGGGGAGGGGGAGCAGAACCTGATCAGTCCCAGGAGGCTAAAACCGACCAAGTTTCCGTGGACGAACTTATTAGGCAAAATACGTCAAGAGTTGTTTACTCTATCTCATGTGCATCCTGCAAAGGGGGGGGGGGGCGCATTTTGGGTGAGACATAGCAGCCACTCGCAAAAAGGAAAGCGTAACACTTTGATGCTGTTGAGGCAAGTGACAGATCTAATGCCTTGGGAACGCACTTTAGTGAAACAGGACACCATCCAGATTTCCCTCAAACATCAGTGATCCACAGTGAAAAACACCATCTTCTAAGAAAAATTAGAATCTTGAACAATTGCTGCAAAAAGAAATAGAGCTCTTAATTTAAAATAATATATTCCCATTAATGAATGAGTGGATTAAAAAATATATTTAAAAATGTAGAAATGTAATGTGGTGTAATGCGCCCACTGCTTTACCAGGGTTCTTGACATCACATCTATAGCGATTTGTGTTGTTTTTTATGGTGAGCACCAAATTTTGTGTTTTACTGTAATTATTTCTAGTCGAGTAGGGCATACTTGAGTGTTCTTCTTTGGTTTATCTGTCTAGTGTTTTACTGATGAAGGTTCTGGGAAGGAATAACAAATTTTAGTGATTAAAATTGCATGTTTGGAGTGCATCCCGTGGTCCAGGGGTTTTGTTTGTTATCACCAACCCTCGTCTGAAGTTCTTGAATCAAATGAAATTCGTAGGTTTTCCAGTGTTCTAAACAATATTCAGTAATCTAAGAGGAATATTGTTTACACCGAAATTAGCTTTTATTTCCCCCCCCCTTACTTGTTCGTTTTCGTTTAATTTCGTATTGTAACATTAAACTTATGGAAATAGGCGCAATACACAACCTTTTTATGCAATACAGGACCACTGAGTTACTAATTTCGGAAATACATCATGTATTATTATGAAGTGTACTGTGAATACCGGCAGAAAGTATAAGGAATGTTTACATCAAATGTCACTTCACCTAAAATTCACAGTTTAAGCAGCACATCATACTGCTTTATGAAAATGAAAAAGTAGAAGAAGAAAAGGAAGACGAATTTTAAATTTTATTACTTAAAGGGGTTCCAAACCCAATGATTGACAGAATTTTTGTTTTTCTATGTTCATAAAATGTGTTTAGGGTGTCTAAACTACACCAAAATAAAACTTAAGAGGTAAACACTTAGTTTTTAATTAATTTTAGTAGCTTTTAAGTTGTGTTAATTGTGTTGCAGAATGAACTACGGCAAAATATTATTCACCTCATCGTGACATTTCTATAGCACTATTCTTGAGAAGTGCTAAAAGTGCACCGGGTAGACATCATCTTATTGATAGCTTTAGTTGGTATGCCTATTTTTCGCTCGTTTAATCCAGAGACAATTTGGTAGCACAAATTATGATAGAGAGATTCGTTTACAAATTAACTATGTTTAGACAGCTGCTTGGCCACGGCATCTAGAAGAAAGAATAGGTAATAAAAATAAAAATTTAGAATCCTTTTTTATAATATTGTCTTTGGCTTCCTTTACGTAATACACCATCCTCAATTTTGTCACTTGAATAAGATGCTGTGCGTAAGTCGGAATTGCGCGTTAGCCACAAATATACTCGAGGATTTTACTCTTTAGTCCTCGGAAACTCTTACCACTGACTACTTTTGCCAATGTGTAGCACTCACACGAAAGCCGACATCTTCAGGCTTTTCTATTCTTGAAATTCAGACAAATGCGACTATTTTCGCCTCTCAGTCCAGGTATGTTGGCTACCTGCAGGGCGCTCCACGAATGGATTTTCTTTGCATTCTGGTGTGAAATCAAGAAAAAACTTGCTGGCTTTAACGGCTTCCAAAAATTCAATGTTAACTAGACGTGGAGAGGTGGGGGGGGGGGGTTAAAAAAAGTAAATATTTTATACTTGTAAGTAGAAGGGTAACTATTACTTCACATTTCTTCTTAAAACTTCTCTTAATACTTAGCAAAGCTAAAAGGAAACTTGTTCGTTTTAAGTGCCAACCAATATTAATGGAAAAAATACAGCGACATAAATATGACATAACCTGTGCAGCTAGCATGGGTATACATTAAAATAACTCCTATGGTAAGATGTTGTGTTTTAACTAGGAAATCTAGATACGAAAGTTGGGGATTTTTACAACAACGTACTGTAGCAAACTTTAGTCATAGACGTGGCCTATTTTCATCTCATACAGAAAGAATTTTCAGACTTACTAGTTAGGGTGGTTTGAGAGAATACTCCTGCTACTTAAATGGATAAGGGATCACATTTTGGCCTATTTAGGATGTTATTTGCTACGTGACTTTGTTTAACTTACTTTAAGTGCTTCGTAATTATGTTACATGTAATCGTTTCAAGCCAATTCGTTTCAGATGAAGCATATGAAGCTTTGGTGTCGAATTATTTAACCACACTGTTATTTCACAACACAAAATTCTTTATTTCGCAAGCATTGCACCCTAAAATTTATGTGCAGGTCGTCCTTTTATATTATTAATGCACAAAACGTTGAAGCATGCAGACCAGAATGAAACACTGTATTGAAGTAAAGAATTCCTTGAGATCTTCCAAATTTTTCAATATTTAGAAAAAATGTTTTCTTTTTAGACATTTTCGTCAAGTATTGATTAACCGTATCGAATTTCCTATACGAATAGTTTTTTTTATTTGTGAGCCATCGAATACTCAGAATGGCGTAGCCTAAATCATTCTCAAGTTACCACAGTTTTTTTTCTCTTGTTGCTTTGCAAATACAGAGAAACACTTCTTCCACCAAAAAACACGGTCATATCAAGAAAGACGATTATGAAGACCTACTAGACTGTTATGCTATAAGCAATCACAGGATGCTTTTTTGAAGTAATAAATATAAAATATACAGTTTACCTTGTCATTTCTGGAAGAAGAAATGAACAGTGAACAAAAGTTTTTTAATTTCGTTACTTTGTTATTATTTATGATTCATAATCTCTTTATTTCATATGTAGTGCGTAATCTGGAGTTTCAAGTTTCAGAATTGACATTGAAGTTTATAATAATTACGGGAACTTACCAAGGGATTTTCGCACGTGTAAGTATTCAAATTATTCTCTGTTAAGAAGTGAACAGCACAAACTTTGTGGATGGCTAAAATAAACTCAGCAAACAGATCTGCATTGTTTATCGATTTTGGGATTGCACAAGATTCCCCTATTTTGTATTCTCTAGCATTTTAACGGTATACTTTAAATTTGGACGACATCCTCATGGCATAAATAAAGGGTATTCTCCCAATTAAAAAACTGAAACAGTAAGAAAAATCTATGGTAGCAATACAACTATGTCATCATTTCTTGAGATGCAGGGAACCCTTCAACAAAGTATCAAGTAGCTTATCAGAGCTATAATAGCTCTGGCTCTTCAATAACAATGGGCCTCTTTGCACAATGCAACAACAATAAATTAATGCATCCTCCAACTTACTTTATCAGCACGAATGTAGGTTGTTTACATCGATAAGCACTCAGCTCCTCGAAGACTCACGGAGCATAACTCAACCAAATTCCTCCTTCTGAAGACAGGCTGGCTGAATGCTTGTTGACTTGCATTCTATTTTTTTGCTGTTAGCTATCAAGACCTTCCAAATCGAAGAACGCAATTTGACCAGCACAATAGGAGTGTTCCAAAGAGCGGAAGTCACCTCTCCTTCGACATCTGTTCAGTCTGTCGATCATGTGGCTGATTTTAAAAGAGTGCGGTTATTAGTAAAGGTTGTAGCCTTAACTGTAAGGTTTGAACTCAACTTCCAACTTTTTAGACGAATTTCGATGCTTTATGTAATTTCTGCTGTCTTTAAATATTTTCCGCTCAGATTTAGTACATAGGCTTTGTAGGACTTGGTGAACATGTGTACCAACTTTTATTAATTTCCTTTTTGTCAAACTGGAGATCTGGACTTGAGCTGGAATCGTGATTTTCATTTTTTGCTTGTTCTTGACACGACACGTTTTTGCTACGCTCTCTACAGGTCAAACTATTTGTCCTACAAAGCTGGTTCTTAGCTGATTTTACAGGTATTGCTCTGTATATGTGCCCTTTCCATAAGTTTTTTTTTCTAATCGGTCAGGGGTTAGGGAGCTCTAAACGACTAGATTGATTGTTTTACATTGTTTTAAACATTGTTATTATACAACTATGACAATCAGCAAATGGCAGCTGCAAGACTTAGACTGAAAATTGAAGGGTTTGTTTCCGTATTGGCTTGTGCAAACCGGAATTATCAAGATACATACCATAAAATCATACTAATATAAACTTTCGTTATTAGAAAACAAAAGCAAACTTGTTTGAGTCTTAAGGTAAGGTTTAACTGATCCAAAATCTAAAAAGCAAAGGAACACAAATAAACTTTCTTGTAAGGTTTCAAATACTGCAGTTTGTTGTACTGTTTAGTCTACGTGAAACCTTAATGCTTTATTTAACCACTATGAGCCTAAATACAATTAAAGTCAAACCCAAATATCAAAACTTTTCATGCCCAAATAAAGAAAGTTTACAGTAAGGATACACACTCAACTAATTTTCATTGTTCTTTAGTCACGTCGTATACTCTTCCTTATGCCCCTATTGATGATACATATATCATTTTTCAAGATATTCAAGCACTTTTCCAGGCATAGAAACACTTTCCTGGACATTTCCTATTTTTCAAGGACTCATACAAACCCTGAATTATCTGTAGAGCTGTGCTAAGCACAGTAAGATGATTAATTTTTGTAACATTTTCCAGTGATGTGTTTTAGCTAAGTAGAATGCATCAATCATTAGCTGATCTATCATCTACATACTAAAAAGGGTAAAAACATTTGAATACAGCAGTAAGGTTTCACGTGGACTAAAAAGTACATCAACACTGCAGTATCTGAAACCTTACAGGAAAGTTGATTTGTATTCTTTTGCTGTTTTGACTTCGGATCAGTTAAACCTTACTTTAAGCAGTAGTGGTAAAATACGATTTTCGGTTACATATTATATCCCCCACTTCCGGACACCTAATAAAAGTGGGGGTAATAATGCACTTCCGATCACCTGATGAAAAGTGGGGAGTAATGGCGTATCTTCCATTTTTCGTCAATCTGGAGGAGGGTGGAAAAGTGGTTTTTACTATCTGTTTTCTGGTTTTCATCGATCTGGAGGAGTGAGGGAAAGTATTTTTTACTTCCTCCTGTGATGTCAATTCCGGTCACGTGATCAAAGTGGGGGTAATGATGTGCTTCAGGTCTTATGATGAAAAGTGAGGACGTCACTTCTGGTTTTTGTCAATCTGGAGGAAGGTGCCTTTTGTTACCTTTTATTCATTTTTTGTCAGTCTGGAGGAGGGTGGGAAAGTGCTTTTGCTATCTTCTATGACGTCACTTCCGATCCCGTGATCAAAATGGGGGTAATGACGTCAGTTCCGGTCACGTGACAAAAGTGGAGGTAATAATGTACTTCCGATCATCTGAAAAGTAGGGTTCCATTTATCGTCAATCTGGAGGACTGTGGAAAAGTGCTTTTTACTATCTGTTTTCTGGCTTTCATCGATCTGGAGGACGGTGGGAAAGTACTTTATGCTTCCTCCTATGATGTCCCTTCCAGTCACATGATCAAAGTGGGGTAATGATGCACTTCAGATCACATGATGAAAACCGGGGGTGTCAGTTCCGGATTTTTTGTCAATCTGGAGTAGGATGGGAAAGTGCCTTTTGCTACCTTTTTTCATTTTCATCAATATGGAGGTGGGTGGGAAAGTGGTTTGCTATCTTCTATGACGATATTCCGATCATGTGATCAAAATAGGGGTAATTACATCACTTCCGGTCATGTGATGAAAGTTGGGACGTCACTTCCGGTTTTCATCAATATGGAGGAGGGTGCCTTTTGCTACCTTTTTTCGTTTTTGTTGATGTGGAGGATGGTGGAAAAGTGTCTTTTTTTTTCTTTTTTGTAGAGAGGATCATGCATAGGGTACAGCCTGGGGAACCCACATCCCGAACCGCTTCGCTCTAAGATCTACAGTTCTTGAGTTATCAGGGTGGGCCAACTTGCCGAATGGTCAGCCTTTGCTGAGGCTGCTGTGTTTCAGCGTGCGGTTGAGGACTTTTCTGATGTGGATGAACTTTCCACTCATTTCACTGATGTGGTCCTTGCTGCTGCTCATGCTACTATCCCACGTACGTCCACACAGCCGAGGAGGGTTCCTGTTCCGTGGTGGACGCCTGCTTGCGGGCAGGCCATTCAGGCCCGCCGGCGAGCGTTGCGTGCATTCACGGTCAGCCCGACTACTGGCAACTTTGTAGCCTTTAAGCGCTGTCGTGCCCGTGCCAGGTATGTCATCCGTGAGGCTAGACGTGCTTCGTGGGCAGCTTATGTTTCGTCGATCACGCGCTCCACGCCTTCTCAGCAGGTGTGGCGGAAGGTGCGCCAGATCTCGGGGAGGAGCGTGCCTTCCCCGGTTTCACAGCTGAAGGTGGCGAATACCGTGATCTCTTCTGTGCCAGATATCGCCAATTGTCTTGCGTCTGCATTTGCGCGGGTCTCGAGTGATGACCATTATGATCCTGGTTTCCTCGGGATTAAGCGTAGAGAAGAAGCTCGCTTTCTTGACTTTCACTCCGATGGGCTAGAGGAGTACAATTTACCATTTACCTGGCAGGAATTTGTTTCAGCTTTGTCCAAGTCGCATGACTCCGCCCCGGGGCCTGATGATGTTCACTATCAACTGTTGAAACATCTGACCCTTGCCTCCCAGCAGTTCTTGCTGGGGATGTTCAACCGTGTGTGGGCAGAGGGCTCTATTCCAGCAGCGTGGAAGACAGCAGTGGTCATCCCGATTGTAAAACCGGGCAAAGACCCTACTTCTCCTTCCAGTTATCGCCCAATCGCTCTGACTAGCTGTGTCTGTAAACTTATGGAACGGATGGTCAGTGAGCGGTTGGTGTGGGTGTTGGAATCACGGGGATTCCTATCTGTGTCCCAGTGTGGCTTTCGACGGTTTCGGTCAACTATCGATCATCTAGTTGCCCTTAAATCAGATGTGAGGGAGGCTTTTCGCCTGAGTCATCATCTGGTTCAGGTTTTCTTTGACTTGGAGAAGGCGTATGATACGACGTGGCGTTATGGGATTCTCCGTAATCTCTATAACTATGGCTTGAGGGGACAGATGCCACTGTTGCTTTCTGCTTACCTCTCAGGCCGTTCTTTTCGCGTTCGTGTCGGGGCGACTCTTTCCCGCCCGTTTGTCTTGGAGAATGGTGTGCCTCAAGGAGGTGTTCTTAGTGTCGTCTTGTTTGCTATAGGGATCAACCCCATTGCTCAGCAAGCTGCTGTTCCCTAGTCATTGTTTGTCGATGACTTCGGCCTGCGCTTTCGGGCAGGTCGCATGCAGACCTGCGAGCGGCAGCTACAGCTGGCAATTAACAAAGTCCAGACCTGGGCGGTAAGTAATGGTTTCCGGTTTTCTCCGGACAAGACTGTGTGCATCCACTTTTACCGCCAACGAACACTGCACCCGGATCCTTGCCTGTACTTGGGACAGGCACAAATTCCTGTTGTCCCACAGGCACGTTTCCTGGGTCTGGTGTTCGATTCCAGGTTGTCTTGGCTTCCACACTTACGTCAGCTTAAAGACAAGGCTTTACGGGCGCTTAACATCTTGCGGGTCCTGTCGGGCACTTCATGGGGTGCCGATCGCGCTGCCATGGTGCGCCTCTACCGAGCCCTTGTCCGCAGCAAACTTGATTATGCGTGTATGGTCTATGATTTGGCTAGTGACTCCACTCTCCGGATGTTGGACACTGTGCATCACAGTGGCCTGCGTGTGGCGACTGGGGCTTTTCGAACTTCTCCAGTGGTCAGCCTCTATGCTGAGGCCTCGGAGCCACCTTTGGCCATTCGTCGGCGACAGCTTGCCATTCAGTATGCTGTGCGTTTGCGTGCTGTGTAATCCAGTCCTGCTTGGTCCATGGTTTTTGGGCCAGACTTGCGAGTCGGCCTGACTTGCGAGTCGGTAGACGCAGGGTGGGTAAGGGTGATTTCCGCGATAGGCTCCAGCAGTCCTGTCAGGAGATAGCCTTTGAAGTGCCCTGCGTCTTGAGGCTTGGGAGAATGCCAGTTGCCCCTTGGCTTGTCCCAGGTAGCAGTATCATTTTTGCTCTGGCGTCCCTCCCGAAGGGTTCCACTCTACCAGCAAGGTACTTACAGGAGTTCCGGCGGCTGAGTTCTCAGTATGCCGGTTATCAGCGCCTGTTTACTGATGGGTCGAAGTCCGACGTTGGTGTGGCGTGTGCTTGTGTGTGTAAGGGTGTAACGGTTGCCCATCGCCTTCTATCAGGCTATTCTGTGTTCTCTGCAGAGCTTTTGGCTCTTGGTTTGGCAGTGGAATGGATCCTTGACCTTCAGGACACGCATTTCATTGTCTTTAGTGATTCCATGAGTGCCCTGGAGTCCTTGGCGAATTACAATCCTCGGAACCCCTTGACACAACGTGTCCAAGCTTTGCTTTCCCGCTTGCCTGGCCAGCGGAAAACCGTGCTTTTCTGCTGGATCCCGGGCCATGTTGGGATAGCAGGGAATGAACAAGCTGATTCTGCTGCGAAAGGGGCACTTTCTGGCCCTCTCGGTAGGGATCTCAGCCTTGTTCCCTCAGATGCCTTTCCAACTCTGCTTCTGAGGTTACACGCTTTTTGGCAAACCTTGTGGGACAGACAGGACGGTAATAAGTTACGGGCCATTAAAGGCACTGTTGAGGAGTGGCACTCGGCGTGTCGCCGCAGTCGTCGTGAGGAGGTTGTGTTGGCCCGTTTGCGAATTGGTTACACCCGACTTACTCACTGTTTCCTTTTGCGGGGGGTTGACCCTCCTGAATGTTCTTGGTGTCGACGGCCACTTACGGTCCGGCACTTACTTGTTGATTGTCGCCATCTTGATGGTGTTCGTCGTCGGTTCCATCTTCCGCACGACATTGCGCGTCAGTTGGGCGATAAGTCTGTCCTCCTGTCCGGTGTTTTTCAATTTTAGCAGGAGGTACAGATGTATGACAAGATTTAGATTAGGGGTTTGAATAACATCTCTGTAATGTGTGGTGCAGTGGCAACCCGGACCACTGCACTGTGACTGAGGTTGGCGCTAATGACCAAGTTGTCGACGCGCCATTAGGCCTCCATCCCCCCCCCCAACTTGCCGAAATTCGATGTACCCGATTTCCAGGTAGGGCTACACGTAGGGCACGGCTCAAGGAAGTCAAATTCCGAACGGTTTCGCTCTAGGACCGATGGTTCCCGAGTTGCGGGCATATTTCGGATTTTGGAACTGTGCCAATTAATTTTTTTCGGTGGCCAAAATAATTTTTGACTGGGCTAATTGATAGGTGAGGCCAAGTGCAGGCGGGGTATCATGCATGGGGGCCAAGTTTCTCTCCGTTTTGCCCTAGGACCAACGGTTACCGATTATGGACATTTTAAATAATTTCGGAAATTGAAACTGAAACCTGGGGGCCATCTTAGAAAAATGGCGGTATTTCTGGTTCCGGGCCAAAATGGTGACACTTCCGGTTCCGCTGCCGGTTACCATGACAACCGACCGCTTAGAAAATGGTGGCTCTTCCTCCGGTTTGCATGGTGGCGACCATCTTGTCTATCTGTCCTCTTAGTCTACCAAATCGCATTTTCCTACTACTCACTTCAAGTTATGACATCACTTCCTGTTGTGACATCACTTCCTGTTGTGACATCACTTCCTGTTGTGACATCACTTCCTGTTGTGACATCACTTCCTGTTGTGACATCACTTCCTATATGACGTCGCTTCCTGGTGCAATGCATCATGGGTAATAATTTTCCCTATATAAGGAGAGGTCCAAGGAAAAAAAATTCAGTCCAGATGTAGTTCTGGACTCGAACACACGGCCTCCCAACCTATGTGCAGTTGGGCAGGGTTACATGCACCATAGCATATGTGCAACTTCTAATTATAGCCCTGCCCAACTGCGCCAAGGCTGGTAGGCCATGTGTTTAAGTCCAGAACTGCATCTGGACTGAATTTTCTTCGTCGGAAAAAATTGGCGCAGTTCCAAAATAATTTTTTTTCCTATATAAGGTGAGATCAGACGAGGAAAATTCAGTCCAGATGCAGTTCTGGACTCGAACACACAGCTTCCCAACCCTCGTGGAGTTGGGCAGGGCTACATGCACCATATGAGTAGGGAATCTCCTATACTGGCTCCCCTCTCGGGTGGTAGTAACTCCCCGTTTGGGTTGTAGTAACTCCCCGTGTAGGGTCCAGAAATAAAACGTAAAAAATTTCCATTTATTTTGTTAGTCCTATGTAAGGAATATTCATTTTTTTTAAAGTGTATCTGCTCAATTCTAATTCGTCTTTTTTTAGGAACTCCAATTCATCTCCTCATTTTTTCCTCGTGTTTTTTTTGTGAAAATTATTTCGTATATAATAAAAGAATAATAATAAAAGGAATGAACGATTTTTCTTTCAAGAAAAAGCAAATGAATTTAAAATCATCGTTTACGTGTGCATACTGTGGAAAGGTCTACGCAATTCAGGAAGATTTGATCCATCATCTTCCCAACCATCGATCCGATCTTCGACCAGAGTGTTTACTCTTCGAAAACGAGTTGAAAGATATTGAAGGTGAAGTAAGGTGCAAGTTGGTGCACGATGATACGCATCGAATTTATTTCCGTAAAATTGAATGTCTCGATTCATCTCGAGCGCTCAATCTATTGTATTGTCCGCTTAAATATCTTATCACGACTTGCTTGGATCAACTGACCAATTGTAAATTTCAACAGTGTTTAGAGGCAGATTTTACCCGGGATTCCAACATCGTGCGAGCGTATTTATGGTCCCTCTATACAGCTATTTACAATGAATCTGATGTGTCGGAAATCTTGGAGGATGCTTGCAAAAAAATACAACAGTCAGTCGAAACTTTCAAAGAAAAAGGTAGTGGTTAGCGCTTTTTTGAAAGTGTGGGGTATAATCGTAAAAGTGGCAAAAATCAATCCTTTTTGCCCTAGTTCCTTCTTACCCTTGCCGAGTGCATTACGCAAGAAAAGCAAAGTTATAGTGAATGTGGAAAATTCTGACGAAAAGTACTTTCTATATTTCGTTTTAGCCGCTAAAATGAAGTGCTACGAAATCGAAGTTAAATATTACGAACCATTTTTGAATACCGTAGACCATTCCATGTTGACGTTCCCTGTGAGTCAACAGCAAATTGATTCCTTCGAACGAGTCAACAATTTGTCCATTAACGTAATTTCTTACAAGGGATCGATTGGGTTACACCCGGTGAGAGTGATCAAAAATATGGAAGGAGAACTAATTAACCTGTTACTAATAGCCGACGAAAAAGGAAATACTCATTACTGCGCCATCCTTGATATTGATAGGGTTCTCCGATTTCGAGGTATTGGAAATAACAGGAAATTTTACTGTCGTAACTGCTTTACTGCCTTTGGTAAAGAACAATTCATGATGGAGCACACCAGTAAATGTGTGAGATTGAATAGGGCTCAAGTACTCAGTTTCTTACCACCCGGCGCTAACATGTTAAAATTCCTACACTACGATAGACGCAATCCTCATCCTTGGGTAATTTATGCAGATTTCGAAAGTATGCTCAACCCGTGCAAACTAGTAGCACCGATCCAACCTCGAGTTCGCCTACTAAAGTCAGTATGCATTCGCCTACTAGTTTTGGCTACGTCGTTGTTGGTCCAGAAAATGAAATCATGAGTCAAAAATTCTACCTCGGCGAGGACGCGGTGGATAAGTTTTACGAATGTATGAATAGCGAAATTCAAAAGTTTGCCTCGATTATCTCACGTCCGAAACATCTGATGATGACTGCCGAAGATGAAATTCGGTTCTCGAAAACCGACACTTGTTACTACTGCAACAAAGTCATCATCTCCTATAAAGTGAGAGATCACTGCCACTTCACGGGTAAGTTCAGCGGTGCTTCTCACATAAAATGAAATCTGGAGGCTAGGACAATAAATAGTATTCCGGTCGTCTTCCACAACTTGGAAGGTACGATATGCATCTACTGATTTCTGCGACAGAAAACTTCCCTTCGGGAGTAGATGTTCTTGCTAGAAACACCGAGCGTTTCATGAGTATGACCATTACGCGGTACTTTTCCTTCGTAAGGTTGCAGTTTTTAGACAGTTATAGTTTCCTATCTTCATCGCTCGAAACTTTGGCTAAAAACCACAAGAAAGATCGACCTTTACCCATCTTAAAAACTGCTCTCGATTCAGTAGACTGGTTTGAGCCAGAAGCGAAAAAGGAAGAAATCTTGGATTTATTCACGCAAAAAGGCCACTATCCGTACGAGTACGTGCAGTCTATGGATGTGTTTGACGACCAAGAATTACCTCTTAAAGCAGCATTCTTCTCCTCTCTACGAGGCGAAGGTATCACCGACACGGAGTACGATCACGCAACGTCAGTTTGGAAGTTGCTGAAGGAGAAGGTTTTTAAAAATTACCATCACGTATATCAGATGATACCAGGTAGAATGAGAGATTTCTTATTCCTTTGTTTATATATTAAAAAAAGAATCATCAAAATGCCGGTTAATAAATTTGGACAGTCTTTGAAACGAACGCAAAGAGATGTGAAAGGGGTTCCGGGTATAGGATTTATATTAGACCTGAATCATGATTATGACATGCAGAATAAGCAACTGACTAAAGTCGGAGCTGCTACAGAACCCGAAGATGTCGTAATTTATCCCCAATTTACCGAATTAGAAAACGAAGTAAAAAAAATTTAAAGCCGACGTAGGATTGAAGATAGATGCAGATGGACATTTTAACGCTGAAAAGAAACGTATTAAAGATCTCGACACTCCCTCACAATCTAAGGATGCGGCGACTAAGAATTACGTAAATTCAAAAACTGTATCCGACATGCGAATGAATCGCTTAACTAATCTAGCTGCTGGTATAGATCCCGAAGATGCGGTGACTTATTCTCAGTTGATAGATGTAAAAATTTTAAAAACTACGTTGGAGAAAAGTGATGATGGTCAACTCGACGCGAAAGATAGATGAATCTAGGATCTGGCATCCCCCGCACAATCTAAAGATGCGGCGAATAAAGAATACGTCGACGTGAAGCTTCTCGTCATAAACGAAGTGGAAACCAAACTCGGTTACGCTTTGAAGAAAGGTCCCGATGGACTACTTGATGCAAAAAATAAACGAATCAAGGACCTCGCAACCCCGCACAATCTAAAGATGCTACGAATAAAGAATACGTCGACGCGAAGCTTCTCATCATAAACGAATTAGAAACCAAACTAGACAATGGCTTGATTATGGACTCTCGCAAAATATTCGACGCAAAATATAAACAAATCGGTAACCTCATGAACCCCGAAAAACCTTCAGAAGATGTTACTAGAGAATTTCTTTTCGAGACTATTAGAGAAGGGTACCGCATAGATACACTTCACTCGGCGTTGAACGAGGATGAGGGTGAGCGTTTGGTACTCGATGCGCAACAGAGACGAATCAAGAATCTCGCATAACCCACACAATCTAAGGATGTCGCGAATAAAGAATACGTCGACGCGAAGCTTCTCGGTATAAACGAATTAGAAACCAAACTTGACAATGCCTTGATCATGGACTCTCGCGACATATTCGACGCAAAAAATAAACGAATCAGTAACCTGGCGAGCCCCGAAAGCCCTTCGGAAGCTGTTAATAGAGACTATTTCTTCGAAGTTATTAGAGATGCCTGCGAACTAGACAAACTTCAAACGGAGTTGAACGAGGACGAGGATGGGGTACTCGAAGAAAAAAATACACGAATCAAATTTACGCTCCCTCCAACCGTGGAACACGACGTGGCTACTAAGGGTTACGTTGATAGTCGAATGGTTACTTTAAACGTAGAAAAAAAACTCCTACCAGATGCGGAGGAAGCCAAGAATCATTTTGACAACATCGGTTTTGTGATGGAAAGATATATGAATCCATGTATCGACTGTATAGTTACTTTTCGCGGAACTAGCCCTTATCCTAAAGGTCACTTTTTCACGTGTAACAATAACTATCCTCTCCAATACTACTTATCAACATCCGGTTGGTATATCCTGGGAATGAGTATAACAAGTAGCAGAGACCAAATACCTATTTTAAACCCTCCAGATATAAAGATACGGTGTTTAATAACTGGGTTTTTAGATTTGTCGAAAAGTGTACCCAAAAACATAGGGTTTCAAGAGTCTTCTCCAACCATCAACTTTAAGTATAACGGAAATACCGATCATCATGAACGAAGGTCACGTGATTTATATAATGGCTGATACGGCAAGCACGGAGGATAAAGATTACCAAACAGATATATACCTAACCAAGACTCGTTGTATAGCATGGTCAAAGCAGAAACCACATGCCAATCCATACGAAGAACAATGGGGATAACCGAGTTAAAGAGCTAACCGTCTTAAAATATCTTCCTAATCATGTCCCTTGCACGAGAAACTTAGAAAAAATAAACAGAAATGACCGCACAATGTTTGATAAAAATGTTGCACCCTGTCGTAATTGTATTTAACGGGACCCAAATACTCCGAAATGGATGTCGGTGGTTTGAGGTTGCTGAAACTGTCGACATAACAGGGTATGTCAGTAACTGTCGAGTAAGCCACCCAACGACTCCCGTCTCCATCGTGAAAATCTTCAAGATTAACGATACCGCATTCGCCGCGAGGTTTAGGTTTTAATAGCAGACGATCTTTGCTAAAAGTACCTCTGTATTTAGGAATTTTCAAAACTTTGACTAATCTGTTTAAATCGAGACTCGTTAACGGTTTAGTAAAATCGATCAGACCTTCACTGGCCTTAGAAAGAGCCCTCTGCCAAGATTCGCTTTTTTTTTCTTTTTACGTTTCAACCCCGAACCCTCCATCTTCTTGTTATGTCTCACCATTTCTTCCATTACCTTAGCATCGTTCTGGCTCTTTTTAACTGCAGCGGCAATACCGGAGGCACCTCCGGCTAGACCACCTACACCTGCTAAGATGTGTCCCAGCAATGCCAACAATGGTAAAAACCCACCTCGTTTCGCGATCTTTTTTCTCTTCACCCCGCTTCGTTTTTTTCCGATTTTACTTGTTTTCAGTTTTTGTTTCACCATCTCTCTTTTTTTAATAAATCACTTCGACTTTGCCTTTATCCAATTTCAAACTCATTTTTCTATCACCGATCAACAGCGTGTCGCACGTCGTGTTAGCTGGAACCGCGGCGTTAAATTTCAACTTTACTTGTACGTTGACTATGCCAGACTGAATTCTCTCAGACTGCTTGGAACAGTCCAAAACCACTAGAGGATACGTCTTTTTTAACTGCACCGAATCGATACACAAGTCCCGACATCTTACAAAGCGCGTCTAAATTCTTGAGCCATTCTATACAGGATCGAGTATTCTCCAGTAGCGTAATTTACGTTCAAGTCCAAGAACGGGTAACGTTCGGAATTTAAAGTTATGTGAGCATCTTGAAGACTACAGTTATCGAATACGGCTGGATTTTTAGTTTACTCGTCTTTTCTAAGCTAGAATAACCCATCTCGGTTTTTCAACGGCTGAAGTAGTAAGCACGCGCCATGTGAAACAAGTGCTCTGAGGAAGTTCGCAACTATCGTAATCCCAGTGCCTAAATCCCAAGTCCACGTTCATCCCACCTTCTATGTAGCTAAAAAACCTTAGTTTTTATTCGTCGGATGTGGTTACGTGCGGTACAAGTCACGAAACGCTACTCAATTCAACTTTCCCAATGGCTGTTGCAGCTGCCCTGAACACAGCGTCGTCATTGCTCGCTCTAGACAACATTAGGACATGCTTAGCACCGTACAGCAGCTAGTCATAATTTTCGAAAAATCCCATGCAGTGTTTTAAAGGAATGGCGAACGAGAAGCTTCCTTTAGGAGCCGTTTCCTTCACGATGATGGAATGCCATAATTTGATTCCGATGATATCGTTTAAACTGGCCGCGGAAGATTCTGCCGCATCTAACGCCCAGCAGTTCCCCAGCAACGACACTTGATCGGTCGAACCGTACGTAAGAAGACCTTTCATGAGAGTCCCATAACCAGGGTAATTTAACTCATCCACTACTTTATCCCCCAAGTGATATTTAATGCTGGAAAACAGGTACATGGAACCATTATTGATGAGAGAGACTGCGTCCGCATCGGCAAAACTAGAACCCTCGGCATTCAGTAACCTGCCTTTAATCAGAAGGTAACTATTCGCGACGTGTAGGAACAAATCCTGGTTTTCGATTACGATTCTAATTTCCGAATTGACGTTGTTTAGATTGGTTCCTGCTATCGGATTATATTCATGAAATGTGTAGCTCTCCACGGAAGAATCTTGTTGCAAAGATTCGTTTATATCGAGGTAATGTTCCGTTAAACTCATCTTCTCGCTCTCATTATAAATTTGATGAATGCTACGTTTTTTGCCCTTAATTGATTATTATCTACGACGAATCCTTTTCCAATTTGTTTTTTTTCTTTCGAATACTAACATTCTTTTTTTAATACGTGGTACAAAATTATTATTTAGACCTCAGATGAAGTCTGACGGTAAGGGTTTCCCCGTTTAAATTTATCATTTCGTTATCTTGAGAAGTTAACCAAATACGAATATTACGAATCTTGTCAGTAGTTACGGTAAGGTAAATTAAATTTTGTGGGGAAATTATCATCTTGTAACCCGCTGGCACTCCTGGATAAAAAGCGTATATGCAAGGTTGAGTGTCGTCATTCACATAGGAACACCCGATTATGTTGGTATGAACGAAAATTGTATTCAACCCCATTATATCCACGGATTTTTGACCTTGCTGAGTTTTAGTGTAAGTTCCCTGAAGGAACCCTAGAACAGTTCCTAAATTATTATCTCCCAGAAACGAAACGCCGTAGAGTGGATTATTTACAACCAAATTTGTTTTTGAAGTATTATGGTTCGGTTCTAAAATGATAGCATTTTTTTCGTGACCACTTCCTTCCAAAGTAGACTGTATAAAATTATTCAAGTCTGAAATTTTGTAAGCGCCGGGAACGACTCGCACCTCGATCCAATTCGCTCCACCGTCGATGGTGTACAAAAATTCGTTATTGTCAGCGTGCACGTTGAAAATATTGCAGTACGTATCCAAGGAGACGAGCTCCATTTCATACTCTTTTTTTAGGGTCTAGGTATATGGGCGTTTTTAAATTGCAGCTCAGTTCGCCACCTATTCTCGTTAAAATTATTGAACTCGGAATCCATGCCTTTTCTTTTTTTTGTTATTTATTTTTAATAATGAAAAAATTTACCGAAAGACACTTTCCCACCATCCTCCAGATCGATGAAAACGAAGAAAAGTACCGAGAGGCAGTTTCCCACTATCCCCCACATCAACAAAAACGAAAAAAGGAAGCAAAAGGCACTTTCCCACCATCCTTCAGTCGGTGAAAAACCGGAAGTGACCCCCCCTACATCACGTGACCGGAAGTGACGTCATTACCCCCATTTTGATCACGTGATTGGAAGTGACGTCATAGAAGATAGCAAAGGCACTTTCCCATCCTCCTCCAGACTGACAAAAAAATGAATAAAAGGTAACAAAAGGCACCTTCCTCCAGATTGACAAAAACCGGAAGTGACGTCCCCACTTTTCATCATAAGACCGGAAGCACATCATTACCCCCACTTTGATCACGTGACCGGAATTGACATCACAGGAGGAAGTAAAAAATACTTTCCCACCCTCCTCCAGATTGATGAAAACCGGAAAACAGATAGTAAAAACCACTTTTCCACCCTCCTCCAGATTGACGAAACATGGATGAGACGCCATTACCCCCCACTTTTCATCAGGTGATCGGAAGGGCATTATTACCCCCACTTATTAGGTAACCGAAAGTGGGGGGTATATATGTAAACTAATATCGAATTTTACCACTACTTTAAGCATCAATCGAGTTTTTTTTGCTTTCTAATAGCTTATTGACTGACTCTAAATGAATTCATCCGTTGAGTCGAAAGATGACGTCGTTCTCACCCAACAGAACTTTAGGAAGGCTGTGTTGAGTGTGCTCTCGGTTTTCAGTGCATTAATGTTACTAAAACTGTCTTCATCCGAACGAGAATAGTATAGTAGGTGCTATCTAACCCGCATTTAGGGAAGGGGAGGTGGTCATCATGGGATGGTCACAGGGAACTTTCATCCTGCTGGCCTTGTTACCGATATAAAACTACTTTATTGTTCAGGTGTATCTCAGACGGTATTGACCTGCATTAAATAATTGTTGAAATATGCCAGCTGGTCTAATCTTAAGGAGGCCTAAAGGTACGATCTTATAACAAAAGGGAGCCGTAAGATAGGACCTAACAATGAATTATGGTCCATTTAACGTAGCCTGAAATGTTCTATCTAACTTGCTGTTTATGTCGGTGTGACGTTATGATGTAGAATATATTTTGATAGCAGCAGCAATAGATATGGGGTTTCTTCTTTTTTTCTACTTTTTTTCTCTCTAAACAACACGTCAATCAAAACGGAGGCAACGCTCTTGTGTCTGTGTGGGTCACGGTAGTGATTTTTATGAATTTAAGCAGACTATCGGGTGTTTCAGAGTTAATGAAATCTGTTCGTTTGTCGCCTTACCTGCACGCATAATAGACTGGTCCTCACAATTCTTCTCAGCAATATTATCACTTCATGCATATTCAGGCACGCAGTAGTTTATTTATTTCATTTTCAGACTTTCGTTTCAGTTACACTTTCTTTTTATTGAATAAACTTTTGGGGTATAAAGTCGTTTGTTTAAAAGAGGCAATACGTCCATACAAATAAGTTCTGTGATGAAACAAACTGTTGTAACTCTTTTAATGTATGCAAGTTGTTCTGCACTGTGTTTTTAAATATTTTGTAGTCGTGGTGGCTGAACAGTAGCAGGGGTCAACCTTGCTGCTGAAGAAAATGACTAATTTTCCGTAATACAAATTCTAAAAAAATTCCTTTAGCAACTGTTTACTAAACATTTACTAAGTACCCAGGTAGTAGACTCCAGAATATGCGCGTGAAGTATTTTTTGCTGTGGCACATACTGATCGTAATATTACATGTGAAACTCCCGGTGAACTTTCAAGTAGATAACATATTCAACATAAACGTGCATTTCTCCAACTTCAGCTAGTCTGGTCCTGTATTCCAGTCTAGCATTACTCCATGCGACAACCATCTATGTATGACTGTTCAGTGTTAGTCAATGAATCTGTCCAGTTTTGATATTCTAATCAAGGTCTACTGCGACTTGCCATGAATATTTCACAGGCTGTAACTGAAAGTTCGATTGACATTCACGTAAAATTGAGATTCCTTTTTCGACTTTGAATGGTTTCCCTTTTTACCTGGCCAAATCAAAGAATGTGTAAGTTACCTTTGTTTGTTGTTGGTAAACCAAGACTTTAAAACTAGGAATTTACCTTACAAACTTTTTTGATTCCCTGTGTCAGTTAACCATCGGTTGATTTCTGGACCACATTGACTCCTGCTTCCTTTAATAGTACAAGATCTCCAGTTTTAGAAAGGTCTGTCTTCTGCTTTGGAAAATATTAGTCACGTACATCTTTGGTTGGGTTTCTTTACATATATCAAATGGCTGATTGCAAAGAGCGACGTGTTGGTTGATAGGATTAGTGATTGTTGCTGATCTGTTCGTACCGATCTGGAACTACATCACATAAGAATATGAAATGGGCACTACTTTTACAAAAGCGACAATTTTTTTTTGGATTCACCCCTTTTCTTTACTGTCCACATTCACTTCCAGATGAAATGCTGAGGTAGAAATGACTAAAAAGTGCTGTTGCGTTTTTCTAAAGTGTTACGACTTGATAATAAAGCCATTTGTAAGGCTTCACTGATTAATCAAGAACTCTTCATCCTCTGAATGTTGGGGACCGTCGTTAAACCACCATCAAGTGTGGAACCTTTGCGGAACAAGAAAAACTGCAGGGAATAATAAACCACCATGGTTTACAACTTTCACATTCAGTGCTTGTGACTTTGAACACTCCTGTGAATCTGAACTCAAAAACATCGTGGAGAAATATTAAAAAACACTGCAAATTATTCCTTTAAGGCTTATACAGCTATTGGATTGTTAGCTATAGTCACTGGAAGCCACTGAGTTGACCTAGCTACCCGACCAACAAGAAAAGGAATGCCCAAATTTGTCGACGCTTGTGAAGGAGATATTATTGCCTGCGAAACTAGAAAATTGGTCCCAGAAATGTATCTAATGATTATATTTACCCCTGTATTTTGCAGTCTCTAAATTTGGTAATATTACTGCTAAATCAAAATTGCGTGAAGTTGATGGATTTATCAATTGTTGCATTTGCTGATTACCAACAACACCTCAATAAAAGCTGGGGTGCACCCACACTGGAATCATATAATGCCACTTGGGATGTATTAAGTGCCCGATCAGTTTGCATTCTACGCATAGCTACTCTTTGTTCATAAAATAAAATTTGTTCCGTTTCTTTCTCCTAGTCATCGTCATGCAGTTTTAGTCTTATTTCGTCCTCTGAAATTATGATGTTCCTCTAAATGAGTTGCCAAATGAATGTTATGAATTTTAAATTCCGCGATGTTAAACGCTTTTAAATATAGACTGACTTCATCAACAAGTTCAGAGTGCCAATACTCCTACTTTGTTAAAACTGACCAGTCCCTTAAAACTGACCAGTTTGTACCTAAATTTCCAGTTAAGATGCATTAAAAACATTTACATGCGATTTAGATGAAAACAGTGAATGTTAAACATGAAAATGTTCCTATTTTCTTTATTCTCCTAGTAGAAGGCAAACTACAAAATTCATGTGCCGCTCAATACACAATCTGGCCTAAACCAAGTGCCACGTAGCCTCCATGTTTCAACAATTAACATCTTCTATTACTCAGTTCAGCAACAGCAAACATTGAAATACGACTCTTAATTGTGGTCTTTCTTCTAAATTAATAATAGAAATCACATGAATACAGACAGTATTAAGATAACGTTTAACCCAGTGCCAGTTTTGTGGAAACAATAACTCAACAGGTAGCAACATGTTGCGTCACTCAAATGAAAAGTAAATGTGTAACGGTGGCTTACTGTATTGCATTATTTGTAGTGTATGATTTTTGCTGTTGACTTTTTTCGGACTTACTCAAGATAAGTCAAAAATAAACCATCAGCAAAATCAGACACTAGCAATAATATAGCACACTAAGCTGCTTTATTTCAGCTTGGGTTTGTCGACTGATGTATTGCGAACTAGTATAATGTACCTTACTAGGCCTGCACATAGGACTGCTACTAGGCCTGCACGTAGTTTTTAAAAGCCAATCCTTGAAAATTATTTTAGCATTTCGTGCCGTTTTGGTAATTTATTTGTGTAGTTTTCGTTTGAAAATACTTAAATGCACTGCTTGTAAATCTCCAGGTTATGTTTTACCCTGAAGAGGAATTTATAATTGCCAAGTATTTTTCATTGCACAAAACAGGGTTGATGCAGAAAGAAGGACGCTGTAGTTCATATGAGATACAGCCTACGCAAGTAAGCAAACGTTAACATTTCATCAAATTAACAACGACTCATTTGATGTCTGCTGATCAGCTTTAGTTTTATTGACATGCAATACGAAGTGTGGGCAATCATGGCCATAAGAACAGTTTTATTTTTCATTTTTAAAGATCTAACATAAAAACAGAGATCGTACGTTCTTGTTTACACGTGTTTATACGTCGAAACATTTAATGTCTATGTCTGAATATAAAAGTCGCCCACCGACACACTTACGTAAAAGATGAAAGTAAACCAAACACCGCAAATACATGTGCAAGTAAGATGAAGTTTTACCCACAATGATACTTGGTGTTTTACACTGTACCAGCATTTGTTTTCCAGTCAGTTTCCTTTTTTGGACATTGTTATTTACTTATGAAGTGTAACATTAGAGATCATCAAAAGCTAAAAGCATTCCTTCTTATTAAGCACCTCTAAATTCAAACGAGGCAAGTACATTGGGTAATCAATAGTGTTACGTAATATGAACTTGCTAAGTAAGGTTTAGATAACATTACACTGAGCTCATATTATATAGTTAGCACCAATATAAGCAAGAGAAAACCAGTTATTTTAATTATTAGACAGTTGATATTTGAAAGATGTCGAATCCAGAAAGGAAGTTTAGCAGTACGATGGTGTGAGATTCAAAGTGCAGGCCAGAGGACATGGCTTTCCGTATAAAAACCGAAGGGGCTGTCATTTTCCAAGATAGCTACCCCAACGGAGACTAGAAGAGGAACAGGAAATGCGATCATTTTGGAAGACTGCTGTCGCCAGAAACAAAAGAAGAAAAAATATCTCCATTTTCCAAAATGGCTGCTCTTCCTATCAGACCTCCAGTTTCTATTTTCGGTTTTAGCTTATTCTTCATCGATCTGGATGGCCCTCCTTGAAAGTCAAATTTGTTTCTAGTAGCCATCGAAAATGTAAATTACATACAAATTTAGCATTGTTCTCGAATGCGATTTCCCTAGAGTTAAAACGTCCAACTACAGCTAGCCTCCTAACCCCATTGCACATGCACGCATCCCTCCTATAAAAGCGTCTGTAATGAAACGGACGTCATCTTTCTTTCTCTAGCGTTGTCATTATGGAATAGCCCGTCCATAGTGACACGAAAGCTGATTTTCGTCTCCGCAAATTGCGTAAAAGGCAAACCCAAGTTCAAGGAGCAAGTAGTGCAATGACTAACGAAAAGGTAAACAACAAACTTGACGAACAGTTCCATCAGTTTCATCAGATCGATGAAAAGTTAAACACAAACAGAAAATAGAAACTAGGGGAGTGAATGACAGGAATAGCTGCCTTTTGGAAAAATGGTGACATTTTCGCTTTCGTTTCTGTCGACTGCCATCTTCCAAAATGGTTGAATTTCCTGCCCTTTTCTGGTCTCCATGGGGGTGACTATCTTGAAAAATGGCAGCAATTTCAGTTATTGTGAGGGTTGCCATTTTCTCTGTCCTGGATATTCGAATCCCACACTGTCTACTAAATATTATTTAGAACCATCTAAACACCAAAACACTCATGAACACACAATTCCAAAAAAAAACTTGGTATGCCCTAAATATTCCCATACATTTTGACATGTGTACAAATAGGAACTAAATAAAATCCCTATAAAAATTATAAAAATCTAAGTTAGCACCTATAATGATAAAAGCGAAAAGTCCACGTGATTGTGAGTTTGGTAGAATTGCAAATAATATCTAGTGTCTTATCAGGCTTCCATGTGAAAGCAAAAATTTTAATTCTTAATATTTATGCATAACAATTTTATTTATTTTTAACTATCACTGGTGTAGGCCATATACGACATGTTAAGCACGCATAGCATAATTTATTAACAGCTGTCGGGTAAGGATGAAGATCTGGTCCAAACCGAAATATAGTATCTATGGCAGACTCAAGCACTGGGGCGTCAGATTAGATTGGCGTCTTGGTCCTGGCTGTACATCTCTTTCTTCTTACAGACCGGGGTTCGATCCTGGTGAAAGGAAGTGTATATGTGTGGGGTTTTCTCCGGTTGTTTCCAACCCGTTGCACGAGGGATTTCTCCGGGTTCTCCAGTTTACTCCCTCATGCGACAAAACACAACTGAAATGATGGCGGTAACTTCCACTTAACATCTGCCGGTTGGGCCTTAAGTAAAGCTCTTAGCTTACTGTTTGACGTCTTCTATTTCTATTTCATCTTGTTTTACATATATTTTTATCCAACAATATTTGACAATTAAACTGTTTTCTCTGTAACGCTAGTGTTTGATCAATTTAAAGATAAAGCCGTACAAATTTTGGGTTTCTAAAAATATTGAGGTTGGTCAAATAGGTCCTGGCTTATGAAGTTTCAAGCAACCAAATTAGTTTGTGTTATTTTTTCTATATTGTCATTATGCAACAAATTCACTCAGATAATGGCACCTAGACGGTGGAGGTTAAAAAAATATTCTGCCTATAATGCTGCGATGCTAACAATAATCTCGTATTTTTTGACATTATGAAAAGGAAGCATCCTTAATACGAGTTTTTTCTTAAGTGTGGTAGAAAATCCCTTTGGGTTATCTAATCTAATTTGTGAAACAAAATCAAAAGTAAACCTTATTTCATTTCCAAGTGGCTTCATTCTACAATTATTGTAAATAAAAGCTTTGTTAACAAAGCGCACAGAAGAACAAGTTTGCGGTTTTTTAAACCTCCAGTAGCACCAAGTGGCGTCCCTGAGTCCATTTACCAGATGTTATGATTTTTACTTCGCGTTCTGTAAGTTTTTATTAGATTGAATAAAGGTACGTTTCAAATGCAAGAGAAAGCAAAAAAGTTCGTTTGATGTTTACCTTAAGATTTAACTGATCGGACATTAAACAGAAAAGGAATGCAAATAGGATTATACAGTTAATTTTTATCCACCGCTAATGCTTCTTTGGGATTTTGGCCACCTGCAATCTTATTACTGCATTTGATCAATAACCTAATAAAATTAAACCTTTGCAACCGTCAAAAAACGTTACTCCTTAAAAATGGAAAAAAGGGATTTGATGGTCTTATTATACCAGTTTTCAGTACCATGCAGATCAAATAGTGACCAACAACTACCAAAGAGTTTGGCATACCCCAAAAAAGAAGGAATGACATTTTTACTAGTGTCATTTTACTTGCTAAATGTTAAATTTAGTTAAGACCAATACCAAAAAAAATGTCAAGTGCAAGAAAAAATAAGTTTTTGAATAAACTGAAAACTTGATGTAATTGGAATACACACATGAGCCACATAAACCAAACGCATGCCTTACACATCTCATACACACACACCCTTTTTTTTACTGTATAGCATTCTTCAGTCTCCTTGTCACAAGTGCTTGGTTATAGTTTTGATTTGATGTCGTTGCGTTGTACTTTATCGTTGTAGCTGGGCGTGTGGCGAACGGCCAAGGCCTGCAATAATTTAAAATTGAAATTGATACAGCTACAATGTAACAATGTATCCATCACTTGAGCAGCAAACCCAATGTTTAATGCACCAACCAAGCAACAATGCAACGACTAGGAATTGGGACAAACTCTGCACAAATTGTCATTTCCATGGCAAATAGTCAAGGCAATACTTTCTTTCCAACAAGTAATTACAAAAGAAAAAGAAAGCGGCTACACTGTTACCCATACAAAATAGGTGTGGTAATCTTGGTTAGTTTAGTCATGAAAAATTGTCATCACTTTTTATTCTTTGCATTAGACAGTTCTTCTGTTCTAATGTGTTCAACACTCTTAAATGTCTTTGTAAAGTCTTTACAGCTAAGATTAGAACATTAAAGGTTCGAAAGTGTAAAGTAACTAATACACAAAAGTGAATTAACTCAGTTTTTCAGACGAGGTACCCGAAACCGACCATGCAAAGAGTCCACAAGAGTTGTAAAATGTTTGATGAATTGTTTACGAAGAATGATATATGCTGTTGCAATGACTAACGTATGCAGGCAAGTAACAGAAGAAAACTATAAAAAAAGTATGCGTAACAATAATAGTTTGACCTATAGGTGGTTTTTTTTATCAGACGAGTTTTGGACAGTTTTATTTATTATTCCCATATGTCCCTTAAGCGGTAAAGCCCCTCAAAAGGTTTGTTGTGCACGTTCACATCTGTTATTTTTTTTAAACTTCTACCTGGTAGCACGACCTGAAAGTCGGCTGTTGTTGTGAAAGTTACATTTTTAGATCATTTGTAGTGTAAAATTATAAATTCCAACATCTCTTCCAACATTTCTTACGTTTTGGGCAGTCGATTTGGCAAATAAAGCAAATAAAGACGTGCCCATTTACAGAACAATGATAAATTCGAATAGTTTTAGCAGAAGTAGAGCACTGAAATAGCACTGATTGTGTGTCACTTGTAGGTTATTGTTGCTGTAGTCCAAAAAAAATGGAAATAATTATTTGTTTTATTTCGTGTTGAACCCAAATTTTACTGCTGCAATCGGAGGTATAGTAGAGTAAATTTGGGGAGAATTGATTCATGAATGAAGAAAGCAAATCCTAGAGGGTTAACATTTCTATATGGCCTGAACATTTTTCTATTGGAAGACAAAAAGAAATCCCTTTCCGTTTAAAGATGGTGGTAAAGATGGCAGCTGGTTACAATTTAAAAATATAATATCTCTTCTTCTATGGGGCCAATTTTGCACTTCAATTTGCCAAATTAAAGCCAGTTTAACGTAGAACGTTTTACTTCATATGAAGTATTACATATTTCTCAATGGTTTTACATATAGACTCAAAAATGTCGTAATTATCAGTGTTTCTAGCACACTTTCGGTCATCAAGATTAATCCGAATCAGTAATATATTATTAACCTCAAGAAACGTGATTCCCATTCTTTTGCTTTTATTTTGATGTTTAGAAAATAATAATCCGACACATAGAAACGAAGAAATGGTAAATTATAGTCATTGTTATTATTGATAGCAACGTTTGTGTAGGGACCAATAACCCACCACAGGAACTGGAAGTGACGGTGAGGTCTGCTAACACCAGTCCCTAATTATGGTAGCAATCAAACCACTATAAAACAATGCAACATGAGAATTCTGTCATTCTTGAGTTTGAATATCTAAAGATACTTACAAAAATATTCCAGATGACTGGTTACAAACTAAAATGCAGGATAAAAATATCTCCCTTTATTGACCTAAGTTCAAAATTTTGGCAGTAACAGCACTAACATAAAAGCACGTCAATTCTCAAACTAACCTTCGTAGTAGCGCACTGCTGGCCATGGCATATGGGATTTTAGTCAAGCCTAGTTGCCAACTTTTGTAACCTTGACAGATCTGACAACTGACTTACTAGGTACAGTCCGTTTGCAACATTCGTACATAGAATCCACTTGGCAATTTGAAATATAAATATAAACATAAATGTCATCCCCCCAATTTTTTTTCCGCTGTAGCATCCATATCGTTCATTTGATGGAAAACAAACCATTTACGTAATACCTTCAGCACAAAATTTCGTTCAAAAACGGTACCATTCATATCTTGCATAGAAATAAATCTCTTGACGTCAATAGCACGTTTGTGTTTCATGTAACTATGTAATTAGCTACGTAAGGAGTTCTAATTAAGATAATTAGTGTAATAATAATGCTTAGATAAGTGGTGGTAACGTATATTTTGCAAAAAGGATAATAAAATGGTTTATCATAATTAGGACCTATTCTATGGCCGTTTCTCTACACTGCAGCATGAGCATACTGGTTCTATTCGTCATACGTAACATCTTTAAAGTGAAGCACTGAGAGTTCTAATTGACATAAATGGATGTAATAAAGCTTAGATGAAAGGTGCAGATGTATATTTTTTCTACAAAGGGAATAAAATCGTTAAAAAAATCAAAATTAGGAGCTAAGCTACAGATGTTTCTCTCTGCTGTAACACCTTCCTTTCAGCTCTATTCACCACAAGTTACTGCTTTAAAGTAAGGAGGTGGTATTTTTAACAAAGATAAACGGATATAATTAGGCTTATATGAAAGATGGAGATCTATACTTTTTAACAAGGGTAATAAAAATGGTTTGTCGTCTTTGGAACTGTCACTTCATCACTTTTAAGGATGTAACTTGCAATGAATAGAATCAGAAAGCACTGTGCCGCTCCGCAGCATAGGGAAACAGTCGTAGCCTATCTCCTAATTATGCTAACGCGTTTTTATTATCCGTGTTGAAAAACATACGTTTCCACAATTCATCTAAGTCTAATTATGTTCATATAACTTTATTAGAACTGTAACCGCATCACGTTTCAGCTGTAACTTGCGGTTAATAGACGCAGAAAGCATGGTGGCAGGCAGAGAGAAACAGCCGTATCTTAGCCCCTAATTATAATGATCCATCTTTATTATCGTTGTTGAAAATGCACATTTCCACCATTCATCTAAGCCTAATCACATCCATTTTACTCCATTAGAGCAGCAACGGTGTCACTGTACAGTTGTAACTTGCAGTGAATAGGAGCAGAAAACAGGGTGCTACAGCACAAAGAAAGCCCAATTACGATAAACCATTTTTATTACCATTGTTGAAAATATGCAGCTGCACCTTTCATCTAAGCCTAATTACATCCATTATTTTAATTATAACTATCACCACCTTCCTTTAAAGTTGTAAGTTGCGATGACTACAAGCTGGATGGAAGGTGCTACAGTGAAGAGAAACATTTTGTACCTTAGCTCCTTATTCTGATGAAAACAGTTTTTATTACCTTTACAGAAAATTATAATTCTTCACCGTTGATTTAACTTTTATCTACCCCAAAACAAAACTTGTTAAGGATTCTCGCCAAGCTTTTCGGCCGTGGAAAGTCGTGATATAAAACGCCAAACTCTTTCGGCAAGCTAATCCCACCGAGTAATAGTTCGAAGGTTAAACAAAATATCTGAAAATTGCTTACTGCACAATTTTCAATTATTTCATTTAACGTTTGATGTATTAGTCGGTAGGATTAGCTTGGCGAAAGAGCTTGCCGTTTGATATCACGACTTCCCACGGCTGAAAAGCTTGGCGGGAATCCTTAACAAGTTTTGTTTTGGGGAAGATATCAGATATTTTTTGTCCAAATTGATGAAATCCATTTTTTTCTTAGTAATTATGAGAAGGAAACGCCAATCTAGTTTTCTGGTCAATTTCTTTTTCTTCTCTTTTTTTTTTTTTTTTTTTTTTTGGTTTTGTTAGATTTTGAGGACAGCAATCACCTTTTTTCATTGGATTAGCATTTTTATTAGTATTGCAGTATCTCCTTGCAAACGCACGAATTTATTTAATTGTCAGTGTGGTATTGTAGCATAAAAACAATGTTTAAAACAATGTAAAACAATCAATTTAGACTTTTGGAGCTCCCTAACCCCTGAACCACTTGACCAATTAGAAAGGTCCATATGAAAAGGGCACATCTCCAGAGCAATAAATGTAAAATGAGCTAAGACCCAGCTTTATTCACCGCATGGAAGAATTTAATTTCGTGATACAAAAAATTAGTAGTAATTAGGCAAATATCAACGTTATTTAGGTCGTTTTTTAACAAGAAAACATTAAGCTATGTGTCTAACAATGACTTTTATGTTGTCAGGTGACCAAAGTCTCCCGATGAAACAAGTTTCAACCTTTTCAGTCGCATTGTTATTTATCCTCACATGCCTGAAAACAGTCATATGCTGTAAAGACACAACGTGTCTAGTGGTCGCCATGCTCATATATACATATTATCTGGAAGTTATCGTTTTATCTTGGCGGGCGACACACTAGCGTGTGTCTTGATTACATTCATTTATGTAAATTAGAACTGCCAGTGCATTAATTTAAAGGTGTAACTTTTGGTGAATAGAAACAGTACGGCCGTGCTACAGTGTAGAGAAACAGCCGTAACTTAGGTCCTAATTATGATAACCCGTTTTTATTATCCTTGTTGCAAAATACACTTTCTCTCCATTTATCTAAGCATAATTACACCCATTTATCTTAATTATAACTCTCAACACAGCTAATTACGCACATACACGAAACACATACATGCTATTGTATATTTAAGGTGCACAAATGACATAATAGGAGTTAAATTACGTATTTGGGTCAAAAGATTAAATTTTACGCAAAATATGAATGGGACCCTTTTTGAACGACATTTTATTCTGAAGGTATTATGTGATTGATTTGTCTTCCATTTGATGAACGGTTTAGAAGCTGCGGCTAAATAATTGTTTTTTGGATGTCATTTACGATGTTTGATCTTGGATATTTCAAATTGCCTAGTGGTACCCTACATACCAATGTTACAAACGGTGCATCCAACAACACACGTCCATAACCGGGGCTGTGGGTAGTAAGTCATAAAATATTAGTTGTCTCCTCTTTCAAGGTTACAAGAGTGTGGAACTAGACTGAAATCCTATTCGCCGTAGCCAGCACTATTCAATTGTGAACTAACGTCATATGATGTTAGTGTTGTTACTGCCGAAATCTTTAACTTACTTGTGTGATTAAAATGACAATTCTTTGTTCTGCAGTTTAGTTTGTAACCATTTATCCGGAAAAGTTTCTGTATCTTTAGATATTAAAAATCAAGAATAAGACAGAATTTTCATGTTGCATTTTACTTAGAGTGGTTTGATTGCTACCATAATAATATCGATTATAATTTGCCATTCTTCCGTTTTTATGTGTCCAATTACCATTTTTTAAATGTCAAAATAAAGGAAAAAGAATGGGAGTCAAGTTTCTTGAGTTTAATAATACATTACTGATTCGGATTATGCTTGATGATCGAGAAAGTGTGCCACACATATCATTAACTGCTACATTTTCGTGCATGTACGTAAAACCATTTGTAAATATGTAATGCTTCTTTTTACTTTAAATGGCCTTTAATTTGAAATATTTAAATTCAAAGATGGTCCCATAGAAGAAGAGATATTACATTTTTTTTTTAATTGTAGGCAGCATTCTTCTTTGTTTGGCCGCCATCTTTAAATGCACAGAGATTTATTTGGTCTTCCTATCGGAAAATGTGCAGGGCATGTTGGAATGTTAACTCTCCAAGATTTGCTTTCTTTATTCATTAATCAATTTTCTCAAAATAATCCCAATATTGTGTTAATATTGTCTTAAGCGGAGAATAAGGGATTATTTATGCCCTGACGGTAATTACTAATTCTCCACATATGCAACAACATTGTGATGACTGTTGTTTTTTTTTAATTCAAAACGTCTCATTTGTGCAATAATAATGAAATGGGAGCGGGGGGGGGGG